>WAAG01075129.1:17834-46144 GCA_013390105.1 Tichodroma muraria
CCCGCGGGCTGCTGCCGGTGGCGGGCAGAGCCGTCCTTGTCACAGGTGAGTGCGGGGACACGGCCTCGACGCCCCGACGGCACCGCCTGGGTTCGGCGGGGAGCGGAGTGGGGTGTCCCGCAGGCACCAGGACGCTGCTGTCAGTGGGGTCCCGCTGGGGACCAACCACTGCTGCCAGCGCATCCCTCATCCTCTTCCACGTCCAAACAGAACCGGTCTGGCTGTATCTGCCCCGCGAAGCAGGGAGTTGCAATGGCCCCTCGAGTGTTGACCACTAGTTGCAGCACGATGCCGAGAGCTGCTTCCTCAGGAAGCCCTGAGATTAGACGGGACAGAGCAGGAGCGCTGGCTTGGGACTCCATCGGCTGGCCCAAGGGCTTTCCTCTCCTCCCCTTCCCTTCTTCCCCCCTGGAGTTGTTCTTGAAAAGGTTCTCATAGTATCTCTAGAGGCTTCAACAGAGCTGGTCACCCAGTGCTGAGCATCACTGCTTCATCCAGAGCTCCATCCAGGGAGCTGCTGGCAACAAGGTCCTCAACTTTGGGGGATCCTTGGGAAATGCTGCCCAGCTGCTGCCTGGTCCAGAGCTCCTCTGTGGTCCTGAGCTCCTTAGAGAATGTGCTGTGCTCCCAAGTTTTGCACAGCTCTGGCTTGCTGGCTGAAGCTCTTTAGGATATCTCGGTATATACATGGTTTCTCACTCCTTCCTCCTGGCAGTGGAACTGGAGAATGAGAGCCAGGCTCAGCAGTGCTTTGCTGTGAGGCAATGGTAGTGGAGAGATGAGAAGGAAGTTCTGGAGCTGGGGTGGTTTTTGCTCCAGGTGTGTCTGGAAGGTGCTGCTGGTTCCACATGGATGCAGAGGGGAGGGAAACCTCTGGGCATGACCTTGGCAATGGTCCCAAGGACAGAAGCCTGCATCCTGGTGGGGATGTCTGGGCTGGGCTTGGAGGCGCTGAAGTTGGAGAAGGCAGTTTGTTTGTTTCCTAGAAAATTAAGGTAAGACCTAGGTCTTCCTTCCAGCTTGAAGTGTTCTGTTGCACCAGTGGGAAGTGCAGGGAATCCTCTCTGGAGGAGGATCAGAGGAGCAAGGCAGTGGATGAATGAATGATTCAACTGAGTGAAGGTCAAAGCTGCAGCAGGGTAGGGCTGCCTGGGGAGGACCTCTGACAGCCAAGCACTCATAAGTGCCCTGTGGCACACCGGCTCTGGCAGCCCTGGCTCTCTGGCATTGCCTGTATAATTAGTGAGTCAGTGACTGGAACAAGGTGTTCTTGCCCCAGTGCGTTGAGGTGGCACCTCTGCAGCTCTGATGTGTTTGCTCTTGGCTGTAAATACTTTGTGGTTTTACAGGTTCGAGGCGCAGCCCGTGGTGCGGGATCGGTGTTTCCCTACTGCTGCTCTGGCAAGTGCCTGCCAAGGGGCAGATGTGAGGGCTGTTCTGCTGGGGATGGCATCCCTCACTTGAGTATTTGCATAGTAATTAGCCTGATTCTTTTATGGATTAATTCCAGGCAACTAGGTACTGAGTAGCTGCTCGTGTCTCCTGTGGGAGCAGCCAGGAAGGATCAGCTCCAGGAGAAAGGCAGCCTGACCTTCCTGCTCTTGCCAATGAGAAGCAAAGCCTGGCAGAGCGAGCATGGGCAGGGATGACTGGCAATGCTGGGCCTCATTGAAGGTGTGTGAGGTCAGGGACAGAATTTCTGCCATGCTGTGCGTTGTGCTGGACCTTGCAGATCAACTGAGAAATGGCACAAAGTTCCCTCGCTATGGAGCAGTGCAGGTCTCAGCCTGAAAATCTTTGGGCATCATTTCCTTGTATACACATCTTGGCCACTGTCTTAATCCTGCAGCAGGTACAGTGATGCTTATCTGGGGCAAGTTAAGGTGGTTGCAGTGCTGTTCTGTCTCCCAGGTGATGAGTTTCAGCTCTTCCAGCTGCTCACACTCCCCGGGAACAACCCTAAGTTGAGCTCTGCACATGATGCTCCAGTCCCATGTGGTGGTACGGACATTGCTGGATAAATAAAACTTAGTTATGGGAGGGATTGAAGGAAAACTAACTGTGCAGCTCAGTGGGAAAACAGCAGAGCAGCTGTAGAGCTGCTGCAGAGCAAAGCTGCTGACCCTGTGGTAGCAGCAGGGACTGGAAAGTTGTGGCGTTTCCCATCTGTTGCAGGTTTGCATTTTGACTGTTGCACGTGGGACTGGGGTTTGGCTGGAGCAGGGATGGGCAGCTGCCTGCTGCTAGAGGGGAGCAAGGGATGCTGTGCTTTCCCATGATGCATCCCTTGGGCTAGCTAAGTAAGTGGTCACTAGTCCCTGCAGTGCTCTGTTTGTCTGGGGCTGTGACCTTGGGCTTTTGTTCTGCATCCCAATGGTCCAGCTTCTCCAGGAGCATGGTTTCAGTGGATGCAGCCTGGCTGGGGGCAGAGGGTGAGGAAAGCGTTAATCCTGTCTTCCTAGGGGATGTAACAGCTGTTTTCAGAGAGGAGGAGAATGCCCTCCTGTGCAGCCAGGGGCTGGGAGAGGTCAGCCCCAGGAGGATGGTGGGGATGAGGAGGGGAGTGGAGATCAGCTGCTTGGCCTGGGCTGGGAGGGAGACAGCAGCTATCCCCGTGCCTCCCTTAGTTTGCTGTCCTGAGCCTGCCCTTGCCTTAAAGATGAGCCCACACCTGGCACAGGCTTTGGCCAGACTTGGAAAACCACGGAGACCCCAACATACCTGCCGTGTGGGCAGGGTTGGTATGGGCAGCTGCCTGCCCAGAGCCTGATCCAGCATAGGGAAGCTGCAAGGCAGCCAATACCTGGCACCCCTTACCACAGTGTGTGTGACAGGGCACTCCAGGGTGCTGGTGCTGCTGGCTGTCACCTGTGGGCCAGTGGTGCCAGTGGCTCACTGAGAGCTGCTTGCTCTGAACATCAAACGGTGGGTTTGTGTGTGCATCCCCCTTCCCAGATGTGAAATGGCACTGCTGGGTGTCCTTAGGGCCACTGGACTCCTCAGAGCTGTGTGAGCAAAAGAGGAAGGGTGCTATATCCCATAGTGCTTCCCACTGGGAATTGATACAAAAAGCAGTCGAGCCTCTGGAGCCTGGGCAGGGGTGATGGTCTGCGAGAGCAGTCTTGGAGGGAGGAGATGAGCTGCCATTCCTTGGCCTCTCCAGATTCAGGCTGGCAGTGCTTTTTTGCAAGGTTGGGCTTTGACTGGGTCAGTTTAGACATGAACCTACACCATCCTTTGGTTGCTGTGGTCTCAGCAGGTGCCTGTGGAGTTCAGTGAGTTTATTCAAACTATCCAACACAACTGTGTGCCTGGAGGTGGTGGAGTGATGGCCAGGAGCATCCCAGGGCTTTACTGAGCAGCTGGAGGAGCCTCTTGCTGTGGTGCAGCTCTGCCATACTGTGACTGTGTGGTGTGGGTTTTTGGACAGTAGCCAATTGCCCGATTTACTGCAGATCCTTGGAAAGCACCAAATGCCAACCAGCCTATATAATCTGCCTGCCTACAGGGCTTTGCCAGAGCAGAGGGAGGACAGGAGTTGTGTTACAAGGTATTGGTTCATATGCTTCAGCTTGGATGGAAAGTTGAAAAGAGTGAACTGTTTTTCTGTCTATAATGGTGGTACCTGAATTAGCTCTCCAATAACCCCAAGCATCAGGATGGCTGCCGAAGAAGCAGTTTGGGTCTCTTGTGTCCTCGCTCTTCCTTGGTGCAGCCTATGAAGGAAACTAGGAGCACCTGCAGATTGGTCTGTCTTCCAGCAATCATCTCTGACCAAAACTGGTTGGTAGGTCAGGCTGCCCAGACCCAAACCTGCCCTGTCCTCCTCTCTTTTCTTTCCGGGCTGCAGGGAAAGTGTGGTTTTCCTGGTGAAGCCTTCTTGTTACAATTGCATGCCCCATTAACAATCTGAAATGGGTCAGAGATGCAGACCATGTTCAAGGTTAACAGAGGCTTTGCAACTTGCAGCGCTTCTGTGTTTCCCATGGACTTCACAGATGTTGAAGCATCTGCTGGCTGCAGCAGGACCGAGTGATTCAATCCAGATGTTGTGACTCTTGCTTTCTGCCACGAAGGTAAATCACTTTCTGTGGTAAAAAAGCAGCGTTGCTCCCGTCTGGACTTTGATGTTGTCTTAGATCTATTTTCCAGCTAAACAAGGTGACTGAGAAATGTTGGGGTCAAGGATTCAGGGCTGGCTCTGGGATGAGCACCTCTGCACCATGGTGTGGCTGGAGCACCTGCACAGCACGCTCACAGCCCGTGTTTGGTGCTGAGCCTGCCAGCAGCCTTGCCATGAGAAAGGCTTTGTGCAAAGGTGCTGCAGCTCTCCAGAGGGGACTTCTGCTCTGCTTCTGGTGCCAGTGATCCAGCTCAGAGGTACTTTTCCCGGGATCTTTTCCCCAGCCTAAGTGCAGGGGGTTGGAACTAGGTGATCTTTTAGGTCCCTGCCAAACCAAATCATTCTGTGATTCTATAAGTGAAGGCTGAAAATCAGCTTATTCCCTGAAATTGCTCTGATTTTTCCAGAATCTATTAAAAATTAACAGCAGAGGCAGCTGGTGCCTCCAGGCTGAGGGGTGGGACAGGACCAAAATCAAACACCCAAACTCAACCCCTGGTGTACAATTCCTAGTATACTTGAAGTAAAAAAATTGCAACATTTACCTCTAGTTGTAGGGTTTGCTGCTGGCTTTTGGGATGGGAACAGAGCAGGAAAGCTGCTTTTTCTGCCTCTGTCTGCAGGGCTGAACCTCTCCCCCCGCTTTGTCAGCAGCCCTCCATGGATTTAGGATTCTTCTTTCCCACGTGAGGTTTCTTCAGAAATAGATACCTACCCCTGCTCACCACAGGCATGTGGATAGATACGCTCGGCTTTTTCTCACTTATCTATAAAATAAGCACTTTTGAAGCCTACTAATGACACAGACCTGTTGAGGTGGGAGTTTTTAGCACCGTTAACCAAAAATGATGAGCACAGCTAATTAGGAGGAAAAACGCATTGAGGTTTCATACTGTGGGAGACTGGAGTTGGTAGAGAAACCCAAGCTGGCTTGATTAGCCTTGGGGTTATGCGGGGACATGAGAGCAACAAAGCAAAGACTTCCCTGCCGAAATGAGATTGTCAGATGGGAACGGATGCTTTCGGAAGGAGAGAAGTGTAGGCAGTTGCTGCCCTCTAGTCCAATGAGCAGCACATTTTTAATGAGGTCTGGGATTGGGTTACCTACTGTTGAGTCTAGCTCCCCTCAAGCCAGGATCTGGTTACAGAAGAGCTGGTTGCTGCTTTTACTACTGGGAGTACAGTACTTGGTGGTCTTGCCCAGCCAGGGTTTTGTTTGAGGGGCACTTCAAGGTGTTTCCACCAAATCTTTGCCTTCTCACCACAGTCTTCTTTCAGTGCTGGTCTAAAACTCCAGCTGGGGGGGTTGTTTTCTTTTTTTCCTAGGTGGAAAGGCTGCAGGGCTTTTTCTACCTCTTTATCTCCTGATGTCCTTCCTGTCACCTCATATCTGAGGTACTGCTGTGGAGCTTCCAAGGCCAGGTTAGATGGGGCTTGGAGCAATCTGAGCTAGTGGAAGGTGTCCCTGCCCACAGCAGGGGTGCTGGAACTTGATGACCCTATAAGGTCCCTTCCAACCTAACAATTCTATAATAAAGTGGAAAATGATCAAATTTTCTATGATAAAGTGGAAAAATTGCCCTCATGCTCTCAGTGCATTGCTACAGGTATAGTTTAGGACCTTTTATTTTTGGCCTCCCCAGCATGTTCCTGTTACCTCCTTCCCTGCTCTCCTCAGTGGCTGCAGTATATTGACCATCTCCTGTTCTTCTGTCTCAGCTTGTGTGTGCTTGCATGTGCAATGTATCACTTCTGCTTCCTTCTCCCCTGGAGAGCTGCCAGCCTCTGAGCTTTATCAGCCTCCCCCTTGGGAGCTGGCTTCCCTGTCACACATGGCACTGTCCTGGGATTTACTGGCTCTAAGGCTGTAATCTTGAAAAGCAGTTTTTGGCTTTACAGGCTTTGCGGCGGCGCTTCCTCTTGCTGGGTGGTTGACCCCATGGAGCCAGATGGCGAGTGACTCCCAGGCAAGCTGGGAACAGAGAGAAGGGATGGGCTGGAAAGCTCAGGTATCTGCCCTGATGTCTTCTGTGGCAGCTTTGAAAGTCTGGCCTCTCAGAATCATAGAAGCTCTGAATGGTTTGGGTTGGAAAAGACTTTAAAGACCATCTTGTTCCCCTGCCATAGGCAGGAACACCTTCTACAAGACCAGGTTGCTCCAAGTCATATCCCACCCGGCCTTGAACACTTCCAGGGATGGGGCAGCTGTAGCTTCTCTGGGTTACCAGGACCTCATCCTGCTATGAGTAACCCACTGTGACCAATGTTTGTTTCCCTCTAGGGTCCTGGTTACCAGGTGGGAATAAGCTCCAGCTGGGGTATGCAGCCATCCCAGGATGAATTTCTGTTCCCCTGTTTCAGCTGTTGAGCTGGGCTCTGCCTAAGCTGAAGGGCATGTATTGGTGCTGCCCTGACATTGCCTGGGTCAGCAGAACTATGTCNAAAAAAGTCCCCCGCTTCACATGGATCTGGAAGCTGCAAAAGAAAATAGTTGGTGCAGCTGTAGAGACCATCATGATGTGGGAATGGGTAGGGCTTGCACCAGTTCTGCATGCTTGGGATTGTGGCGTGTGGTGGGAGTTTATTCTTGTGACAATGAGAGTGATGAGATGGCACCTTACAAGCAAAAAAATCTCATCAGCAAAATACCCCTGAACTGGTAGCACTCCACTGAAACTGCCATAGCCTTATTGGGGTGCTGTGAACTCTGAGATGCCTAACATGGTGACCCCCAGGCTTGCTCTGACTTGCTGTTTTGGTCAACACTGTCCCAGCATGGCTTTGTCCCTGCTGGCATCACTTGTGATTTGCCCACAGTGCTGTCTGGGTAGTGCTTCAAAGCTGTCCCATGGTAGACTCATCCCATCACATGGTGAGAGGCTCTCCTGGTGTCATGTCGTGGCTGTGGTGCTTTGCTGTTCTGGCTGGAAACACCTTCCCTGAGATGTCCCTGGGTGATGATGGCTTATGGTGGTCCATGTAGAAGAGCTGTTCTTCCCTTCAGCTGCCTGTGGATGGATTAGCCCTGCCTGTAGCAGACCTTAGGCATGACCTGATGCCTCTCCTTGCTTAGCACACAGGAGGGATGGATAAGGGGCTCAGCTGGTGGTCCTCCAGCCTGCTGGGAGTCCCTGGAGAGCCCTTTTGCAGACTAGATGTGCCTACCAGCAGGTACCCCAGCCATAGCTTTATTGCCACCACCTAATTCCCCAGGAGCATTTTCAGTGTCACATTCCAGACATAGCTGGTTGATCTTTCTGGCTTCTCAGCCTGGTTCCTGCCCAGCCTCTCCCTCTCCAAGAGCCCAGGTGGATGTGTTACCATTGCTTGCCATTGGCACTGATCTTGACTGATATGCTTGAGTTGTCTCTGGCCCAATGACGGCTCTTCCTGATGGATGGCTTTCGAGGCTTGTCAGCTCCGTGTTCCCAGTTCACCATGCTCCCTTTGAAGGTGATTATTAACCCGGCTATCACCACAGCTCTTCACAACTTCCTCTTCTTGGAAGGACATCCATCCATCCCAGGTTAGCTTGGATGTACAGCCTGTGTCAGGTGATGTCTGTGCTGCTGTTTTCTTTCACTTATCCCTGCCTGCTGGAAGATCAAATTCTTAACTGTGAGAGTCTCACTGCTCCTTTTGGGGAGAGGATCTCCCCTCGGTGGAGACAACAGCTGCCGGAAGATGCCGTCCAGCCCCGGTGTGTGGTGTGCCGCTGCTTCTAGGAAATTCCTGTGCTCTCTTTCTGCGAAGTGTCGCAGCGATGCTGGAGGTGGCACTTCCTTCCCCCCCCTCCCCATCAGCTTGTGAGCTCAGGGTCACTGCTCACCGGCAGCAGCATCACTGCCATGCCAGGGTTGGGTAAATTCCCAGGTCCCAACCTCTTTGAGCATCCCACCAGGCACTGGCCTTGCATTGCAGGGGGTGGCTGAGCTCATTCCCGTCCTGTTGTGCCAGGGCACTAACAAGCTCCCGCGTTCATAGCCCCACCGGTGGCAAGCAGCATCTGCTGCTCACAGCTTTGGATTGGTGGAGGATAAGGCATCTGGATGCCTTTTAGTGATAGTAATGGGGAGGGCTGTGGCCTCTGACACTTCTTTTATTGCCCAGCTTGCTTTTATGCCATCGAGTCCCCAGTACAGATGCACCAGTAAAGCTCCTAAGAAATGGCCTTTAATCCAGAAGCTGTGGGTGCATTCACACTGGCCTGGGGGCTCCTCATCATCTTTGCCTGGTTGCCTTGGTTGTCTAGGCAGAAAATCAGATTTCCCCCCTTCTCTTTGTTAAGTGGGAGATAACTTCCCTGGTGGAGGTGGTGACTGTGAGGCCCCAGGAACACTTGGCTAATCCATTGTAATTTATACCATCTGGCTATCGTCCCCCCACAGGGGGGGTAGGTCACCCGTGGTGTACCCCCTGCTATGGGCATTCTGAGCTCTGCCTTCTGTCATGGGTCTCCTTGTGGGGTTGAGGGTTTGTTTGACATATAGAGGGATGTATGTTGGGGGGATATGTCTATCCTGGGCTGTGGGAGCCTTCAGCAATCGCCCTCCAGCTGCCTGTGCCGACTGTGTCATGCAGGGGGGTGGTCCTAGGGGAGCAGGGGCACTGTGTGTCCCCCTTGGCTCTGGTCCTGCTCAGAAAGGAGGCTGGGGCTTTGCAGGGATGCCTACCCAGGCTGCTTGGGTGGGGGGCTCCTGCATTATCCACTCACTAGGGATTTGGGTCATCCCTAAAGGTATCTTCTGGCTTTAACTTAATTAATCAGCCAGCAGCTTCCTGAATCTCAGTGCTGAGGACCAGCAGCAGCATCACCAGGGCTGCTGCCACCCCAGCCCTGTCTGCCTGTACCTGGGCATGAGGGCTGCTCCCATGGGGAGTGGGGACATGGCATGCCATGCAAACCACTGGCTGGGGTGGTGTTTCCTGTGGACAGTGATGACACTGGATGGGTTGGGGGCTGTGGGTGCCCCTTCCCAGCCCCTCTCCTCCAGCAGTACCTTTGTGTGGGCAGATGATGGCTGATGCCTGGCTGGGGAGGCCAGGGCTGGTGTGTGGCTGTGGCAACCCAGCCGCTGTGGGGACAGGTGCTCCTGACTTCTTCTCTCTCTCCTGTGCCCTGCCAAGAATTTGTTCCCTCTTGCCCAGGTCTGACATCACCCCTTTGTCACTCCTTGCTCCGAATGTGTGCAGCATCCGAAAGGTGTTGGCCACAGGGCCTTGCCCTGCCCACACAGGATTTTGCTGGGCATTTTATCCTGCCTGGACCTGCACTGTGCAAGGACTCTCTCCTTGAGCTCCTTTAGAGGACTGCCATCCCCTCTGATGGCACTATACCCAGTTGGTGCCACCTTGTCCTGTGCTTCCACATCCATGACATGCCCACACTCCCAGAATGGAGCTGAGACGAACAGCTGAGTTGGGATCAGTGCCTGCTCAGGCACCCAGCTGAGCCTCCCTCAGTGCTGCCTGGCTAAATCCCATATCATGCCCGAAGAAGCTAGATCCACGGTGGCAGTGAATCCTGTCAGAGCCAGAAGGCCATGTTTAGCTTGGCATCCCAAGCAGGGTTTGAGTTTGAGCCTATGGAAACAAGTGGCTCAGCATGTTAATCCATTTGGCCTTGGCGCTCCAGCTCCCCCCGTTGATGGTGTCCTTAAGCTGCTGACAGCTCCATCTTGGTGAGGCCTCTCAGACAGAGTGGTGGGACACACCCCTAGAGCTCTTTGGGGAGGTGGGATTGATGTCCTGGGATTTGGGGAGCAGCAGGGGGCACCCAGGCAAGGGCTTGCAGAGCTGATGGGGGTGGAGGGGGTGATGCCCTTCTGTGTGCCCAACTCAGCTGGCAAGCTCCCAGTCGGTGGAAGATGGAGCATCCTCAAGGGGTGCCTCCAGCTGCCTCGCTCCTGGGTGCCTGGGGCACAGCCCCTAGGGCTGCTGACTGACCATGCTAGGGTGACCATGGGGGAGCTGGTCCATCACAGGGGTGCTCAGCCCTGAGGCAACCCCTCTTCAGCTTCCCCACCAGGGTCCTCAGCTGGGGTGGCTGTGGAGGGATCAGATCCAGGGAGCTGCCACTGCACCCACCAGGCTCTGGGCAGTTTTGCAGCCATATGGAAATTCTTCAGCCAAGCTTGCTTCTCACTGCTTAGGTTTTTGTTGGTCCTCACCTGTTGTGTGTGGTTCAGGGATGAGGATGCAGAAGTCATGAGGATGCACAACCTGCGGTTCAGGGATAAGGGTGCTCAGTTTATGGCTCAGGGATGAGGATTCACAGCTCATGGCCTGAGGATGAGGATGTACACAGCTCATGGCCTGGAGATGAAGACGCTTGGCTCGTAGCTCAGGGCTTAAGATGCCCAGCTTGCATTTCCACAGCTCCAGAATGAGGCTGCACAGCTCATGGCTCATGGATGAGGACACTCAGCTCGCATTTTGGGAAAGGAAGTCACTTCTAGGCTGGGTTGGGCAGACCTGTGCCACCAGCCCTCCATCATGTACCGTGCCAGTGGTGAGGGCAGGGGCAGGCAAATGGTTGTAGTTCAGCAGCTCCCGGATCGCAGCCGTATTATTGACCCTCTCTGCTCCAATCAGAAAGCTGCAGCACTAATTTTGAGCATGTCTGTGTGTGGTGGCCTTGGTGCTGGTGCAGGAGAGCAGGGTGAATACCTGAGACAGCAAAATGTCAGAGCTGACTCACCTGAAAGAAATGTGTCCACACCAAACCCGGACTGCAGCTTCAGCTGGCTCCTGGCAGCGAGGAAGCACGAGCGGTGCAGGCTGGCTGGGAGCTGCCAGCTGGCACAGCTCAGCCCTGGTGATGGCTCTGGTGTCAACGGTGAGGAGCAACTCTGGACAATGGATACAAGATGCTGCGAGGTCAGTCCTCTTTGCCCTCCCCAAGTGGGCAGGAGGGCACCCCTTATGATGATGCTGGAGGCCAAATATTTTTGCTTGCTCAAGATAAGTAAAGTTGAGGCTCGTATCTCTCATTCTTTGGGGAGCCGCTGAAGTGTCTGGAGCTTCTGCAAAGTCCTCAGGAATTGCTGCTGACCCGCTGCTCTGGAAAACGGCCGTCCGGCCCCTGGTGCAGGGGTTTGTCCTGGCTTGCTGAGCCTGTGGAGGGCTGCTGGATTTTGCAACCTGGACTCGGCCCTCGCTCTGTTCCTGCTGCAGCAAAAGCCTCTGTCTGCTGGCCCAGGGTCCGTAGGGATATGATGGGGGGGCTTCAGGGTACCTGCTCTCCTCTGCTGCGTTCCCAATGCTGGGCTCCTGTGCTTGATCTGACCACGTCCCTCCCTCCAGCACGACTGTGAAACCAGTTGGCAAGGCGGGAGCTGGGGCGGGGGGAACTGGTGCCGGCATCTCCTCGTGATGCAGCATCCTGGGAGGGCGGCGAGCCCAGCGCCAGCCTTGCTGGGGCTGCACAGACTGGACGGCTCCAGCGCTCCCGGCGGGGCCGGGCCAGCGGCAGTGGCTCCTGCGCCAGCTCCAGCGTGGCCAGCAGCTCATGTGCTGGTGGCCATGGGGAGTGAACATGGCCCTGGGCAAGCTGCCATGCTTTGGGGCCACGTGTTATGGGCCCAGGGGGTTTATTGTCCCTCCCTGCACTCTTGGCCATGCCTAAGCACAGCAGATGGGAAGCTGAGCAGCGGTGGAGACCTTAAATAACACCAGAGCATCCTCACCCTCCTGGCCCTGGGCCTCCCGCCAGCCTCCCAGGAGTGTTTTTTTTTTTTTTTTTGGTATGTGTGTGAATAAATTAGAACTTCCGAAACAAACCTTCTGACTGCCCTGCTCCTCTAAGGCAAAACAAACCCAGCCTGACTTGGACAGCATGTGGCCGTGTTTGCTCCCTCCTTGCCAGACTTACCCATAAGAAGCCAGCAAACCTGGCTCTCAGTTTTTTGGGATGTTTCCTGGGGTTTTGAGAGTTACGTGGTGATAAGAAGCTTCGTGTTTGGACTGGAAGCTTTTCTTGCTGGCTGCATGGGAGCAGTGCAGGTAACCCTCCTGACAGCTGCGTCATGGTGATGCTGTGGCCATGAGCACTTTTATTTTTAAACCTTATCTTTATTGCAGTTTTCTCCCACACTGCTTGGAAAGGTGAAATGCACCTTATCTGTCTGCTGGCACCATGCACTGCTCCTGGGGAGGGGAGAGGTGGATGTGCTGTGCCGGCAGCACCTTCAGCGTGCCCTGCAGACCAGGGTGCTGGGGGTGATGCTGGGGCAATGCAGGGATCATGCTGGGGTGATGCTGAGCCAACCTGGCACACATCCACGTTGAGTGTTGGGTGTTGTGTGAGAAAGGGAGGTCCCTGCAGCCCCTTCCTGCCAGCTGAGCACCTCCAGGCTGTGTTATCACTCTGGCCTCTGGCCAGGGGTTTAATCATAGGTTTCTGATGCAGCAAGAGTAAAACTGAGCTGGAGACTGGGACAGAGATGCTGAACCGATGCTTAGCTGGCACCCCAAGAGCTGTAAGTGCCCGATCCCAGCCTGGGAAGAGTGAGGCAACCAGTCCCTGTGCCCAACCCCCTCCCCCAAAGGCTGGTGGAGGGGTGCTGAATCTCCTGGGGTAACAGTTCCAGCGTCACTGTTGTGTCCATCCCGAGGTGGCTCCAGGTGCCACACAGGGTCCGTTTTCAGGGATGTCTTCAGAAGCACCCAAAGGTGCCAGGCAGGAGGGTGCAGGGCCATGGGGTTGCCCCTGCAGTGCTCCCCTGTTAATGGTTAATGTCACTGGGCAGCGGTTGTGGCACAGACTCTAGGAGCTATCAGTGCTGCCATCGGCCCCGGGAACAGCCTGTACCTTGCTGCTGCTGTTTGTTTGCATCCTGGCCGCTCCACCCTGGCCACTGGCCTTGTCACCACTCTGCAACAGCTAGCTCCCGCCCAGGCTGTCCCCCAACCACCCCAGTGGTGTCACCTGTGGTGCCCCTGTTTGAGCCGAGATGGAGATGAGGATGGGACCAAGGCACGGAGCACCAGTACTCTCCCGAGTGGTCCATCCCGTTTGGATGCTCCCTTGAAGGACGACAGGGTAGCAGAAGCAGATCAGAATCCCTTTTTTTCCCCTCACCCTTTTTAATCCCCTCATGCCCCATCCAGGCGAGGGTGTCCTCTGCCTCTTGACCGCTTTCTGGGAGACAAAAAGCATTCGGCAAAAATCTCCCACAGAGCCTTATGCCAGCTTTGAATAGCGCTTGATGGAGCTTTTAGAGGCTATTTTGAGGGTTGATGGCCCCGCATGGCTGCAGGGCTCTAGGCTGTTCCGGTGCCTTGCTGGTGCCTGCGGGTTTACCTGCACCTTAAGTCAGGAAGGTGCTCGGGGCGATGGGGTTGCAGATAAAGGGAGTGTTTTCTTCCTCCCGCAAGAGAGAGAAAACAGCAACTCCATGACCTGCGAATGCCCCAGGACAAGGTCACATCTGGTGAGTCAGGAGCTACAGCGGGGTGCGGAACCCAGGTGATCCTCAGGCAAGGGAAAATGATGCTGGGGTGGATGTTTGGGTCCTGGCGACGCAGAGGCAGAGCTGGGGCATCTTTGGGGGCTGGGGACAGACAGTGGCTGTCACTGGCCACTGCAAGGCTCTTGCCATCTCTTTCAGGATGTGACTCGGGCTTTGGGCAGGCAACAGCCCGGCACTTGGACATCATGGGCTTTCAGGTGTTTGCCAGCGTGCTGGACCTGCAGAGTCCTGGTGCCCAGGAGCTGCGCCGGAGCTGCTCGCCAAGGCTGACACTGCTGCAGATGGACCTGACCAAGACAGAGGACATCCAGCGCGTCCTGCAGCACATCCAGGCCCACACCAATAGCACAGGTAGGAGCCACCTTTGGCAACCCCACAGAACTCCCTGGGACCTCAGCCTGAAGCCAGCATGGCAGTGCCAAACCTCCATGTATCCCCACAGGGGGCTGCGACCCTGCAGGCACCTGTCCCGACAGCCTTTGCCAAGCCCTCTTCTTGCCCTAGGGCACCCCACAATTCCCTTGTAGGCCCCCCATCAGCTTGGGGAGCAGCTGGGAATCCCAGCGTGGAGCTTCCCCATTCAGGTCACCTCTTTGAGCATCCCATCCCCACAGGACTCTGGGGCCTGGTGAACAACGCCGGGTTCAATGACACCATTGCTGATGCTGAGCTCTCGCCGCTGGGCAAGTTCCGCACCTGCATGGAGGTGAACTTCTTTGGCTCCCTGGAGCTCACCAAGGGGCTGCTGCCCCTGCTCCGCTCTGCCGGCGGCCGCATTGTCACCGTGAGCAGCCCTGCAGGTGAGCAGCCTCCCTCCAGTGTGGCACCCCTGGCACCCTCAGCCCAGGCATGGCTTGAACATCCCCATGGTGTGGTGAAGTTCCCACCCCCCCAGGTACTCCAACTTTCTCAGCCAACTGCCACCAGGAACTCTAGGGTGAGCTGGCAGCATTGCTGAACCGCACAGCAGCCACCAAGACAGGGGCTGGGGACAGTCAGCCTGGTCACAGGCAGCATAGGCAACCCAAGTCTGGATGCCATATACCTCCATTGGGGAATGACAGCCCTGGCCAGGTTGGGAAAACCAACTTCCTCTCCCCTGTCCTTTTTTTTTGTCCATTAAAACACATTAATCCTCCATTGGGAATGACAATCCAAAGCTTTAGCCGGACAAGGGAGCAAAATCAATTTCCTCTTCCCTCACCACTCTTTTTCCCCCATTGAAACATTAATTTGAAGCTAATTTCACTTGTTTTCTCAGCAAAACAAACTCTAAGCCATTTCCTTGAGCAGGAGCCAGGAACACAGCCCTAAACAAGCCCTGCCCTTCCCCCCCACTCCCCTCTGTCCCTGCTGGAGCACTGGCTCACTCATTCTTTCACTCATGCCAGGTGACATGCCCTTCCCCTGCCTGGCAGCCTACGGGGCCTCAAAAGCAGCCCTCAGCCTGCTCATGGACACCTTCCGCAGCGAGCTCCAGCCCTGGGGCATCAAAGTCAGCCTCATCCTGCCTGGCTACTACAAAACAGGTAAGAGGGTCAGTGCCTGCTCCGTGTCTGTGCCTGTGGGCAAAGGACGGTTATCCCAGGGAGGCAGAAGATGAAGCAGTGGGGTGAGCAACTGGTGGTGCAAGCATGCAACTTCTGACTATCTCCAGCCATACAGGGACAGTGGCTATCCTGTGGCAATTGGGCTCTGGTGGATTGGAAACAAGCATCAGGATCAAGTCCTGCCAGCAGATCCCATACCACCAGGGCTGGTCAAAGCAGCTTAATCACGTTTATGGTAGCGGCATCCCCACTGCAGGCAGGGTCCAAGACCCCTGATCCAGTCTCAGGCTACCAAGAGCCACTCTAGTGCCATTACTGTGCTTCCCTCATGGCAATCTTTGCCAGGGTCTCAGATGGACCTTCCTGAGAGGAAGGAAGGTGACTGTGGCTTCTGGCACCCATGGCAGGGGGGCTGGAGTGGGGAGCCCACACAGCTCATGAGGACTGTTTCCTTGCAGGGACAACATGTGACCCTGCCTTCTGGAACCTGCAGAAGCAGCAGCTGTTGGCCAGTCTGCCCCAGGAGCTGCTGCAGGCCTACGGTGAGGACTATGTGGAGGAGATCAACCAGCAGTTCATCCAGTTCATGAAGGTGGCGGTGGAGGACCTCAGCGCGGTGGTGAACAGCATCACGGAGGGGCTTCTGGCTGCCAACCCAGCTGTGCGCTACTACCCAGGGCAGGGCCTTGGGATCATGTATTTCATACACCGCTACCTGCCCTATTTTGTCCGAGACTTGTTCTTGAAAGGATTCTTCATCAACCCCAAGCTGCCCCGAGCGCTGCGGCGAGAGCACCACAACGACGTGAAGAAGGCCTGACCTCGGCCTGCACACGCCTTCTCCCGGGCCTTCCAGGCACACCAGCCCCTGAGCGCGTGCAAAGCCAAAGGCACTGCCCTCCTGCACCGTGGGGGAACAATCAGCACTAGACGTTAAAAACCAAATTTCTTTCCAAAATCAGGTAGATCTGTTTTCTATTGTGCAAGAATCAACGTTTTCTAGAGACCTTGGTTTTGTATTTTTTCTAACCATGTACCCTCCAAGAGGCCCATCCCTGCCTGACTCAGCAGCTCTGCACCACAGGCTGGGATGTACCTCCTCAGCTGCCCACCATCTTCCTTACTGCTCTCAGAGCTGTTTGTCTCCATCCCCTCTTGGCTGGGTCAGGGCTGGGACCCTGTGGCCGCTGCCTCCCTGCCACTCATTACACACTCCACATGCTCCCAACGAGTGCAGGGGCCGAGACCAGGCTGCCAGTGCTGCAGAGCTCTTCATGAGATGAACTATGTGATTGTCACTTTTTAAATAAATCCATTCTTGATATTCCAGCAGGTTCTGGCTGTCTCCTTCCGCAGTGCAGTGCTGCAATGCTGCTCAGGGATGCCCGGCCTGTGGGCAGAGCTGAGCTGGGTCATGGCTGGCACCACGCCGAGCACTGTGGCAGGAGCCTCGCATGCAGCAGCAGGTGCCACAGGTACTCCCAGAAAAGGGGTCAGCCTGCCAGGAAGGAATTGTGCCTGTTCCCTGCTCCTCCCAAGCCCTATGCCAAAGGCTTTCTTTTGCTTTGCTCTGACTCTGTGGCCCTGCTGGGGCACGGATAGAAGCGGCGACAGTGCCCCATGCAGACAGCCCCACGCACCAGGGACAAGCCATGCAGCTCCCTAACCTTATGGATCATTCCTGTAAGGCTGTGCCCCTTAGCTCAGCAGCCAGCTGCACCCACAGACCAGGCACTGTCATGGCTTGGGCTGGAGGGGAGTACCCTGGGCCTCATGGGGTGGTACCACCACCATGCCTGTGGTAGAAACAAGTGTCCCAACTCACACAGGAACCACACCAGGCTCCACTACAACTCTCAGATTCCCTGTGATTGATGGAGGCTCTACCTGGGGCTGTAGGAGCAGGTGCCCAAGTAAGCAGGAGAGCACAGTGCGGTAGGCAGATATTTATTGGTGTGGAGAGGAGGGGATCACAGAAAAACAAACTGCAGAGGTGACCACAGCACAAGCTGGGACAGAGCCACTCTCCATTGATCCTTCCTCCCAGCAGCATCCAGCATTTCCCTCCAGCAAAGCTTGTCTGCTGCCATTGCACATCTCCCAGAACTCAAGTGCAAGTAGGAGCTAGCCCAGACAGAACAGCAAAGAGAAGGGCTGCCACACCATGCCCAGTGGCTTGGCTCCCACCCCAGACCACAGATGGGCAGGGCCTGAGACATCCCTGCCCCCACCAGGGTGACTAAGGCTGCTCTGTCCCCTGGCCAGCTGTGCAATACAGCTCCATGGCAGTGCCAACCCACCCTCTGCAGGGGAGAAGCTGGGAGGGATATCTGCCCTGGAGGGGTACAGGGGTCCACTACCATCTGCAGAGCCCAGAGGAGCCTCAGCTCTTGCATGGTTGTGACAGTAAACTGCAAGCTGTGGGTCTCCACAGCTCTGAGGAAGGAGCTCAGCAGCTTATGGAGTCCTATCCAGGAGAGCAGGGAGACTGATGAGAGCTGATTCTGCAGACACAGAGAGGCTGCATGAGCGCAAACACTGCCAGAGTGGGAGGATCGTGCCCCACAAGGACTCTGGCTCTGCCTTCACATTCCCACAGGCTCCATTCCAGTCCTGGCCAGGGTTGCTTGGTCTCTCCCAGGTCAGGGTTCACTACAAGGGGATGCAGGGATTGCACAGCAGCATGGGCTACGCTACAAACCACATTCTAACTACATCTCACAGGAACAACATTGAGTAGGAGACGTGCAGAGCACTGACAGAGGGCCCCCCAGCCACGGCAGACCTGACCCGTTCCTCTGCAGCAGTGGGACCCCCTCAGAGGCAGCCCCCTGCAGCTCTATGAGCGTAAGCGTGCACAGCAATTAGTACAGGAACACTGGGACTACCGCAGACACGACAGGAGGCCCTCCTGCTGCACGGGGCTAAGCCTGGAACACTGGTCCCTCCGGACGTCTCACAGTACACACAACTCCAGCTTGTGAATAATTTAACTAGCAACTGTACAGTTTCCTCATTTGATCCAGTTCCACAGATGGGACATCCCTGGAGTCTGGGCAAGGGACAACTCAGGGAGTTAGGGGTCCCTCTGGACTCCAGGGGTGGGAGGGTCGGACAGGAGCAGAGCAGAGTTAGAAGATGGGAATGTAGTTGTCAATCTTGGTCCTGTGCCGCTGGGCGATGCACTCTGCGATCCACACAATGTTGCGGCACTCCTGCTCCTTCAGCTTCACGAAGGCGTAGAAGACTCCGAAGTGGAATTGGTTGAGGAAGGCCAGCTTGTTCAGCTTTACCTGGGGAAAGCCCAGAGGAGAACATGTCATTTGTTCACCTCAGATAGGAGGACTTGGTCAATGCAAGCTTGGAAAAGCCCATGATTTCCCAGCAGGTTGGAAGGCTCAGCACACGTATCCTGTTCTGCATCTCTCTAGATCCTCGGGATAGCTCTAACCTACAGCACATGGCTCAGGACAGGCTCTGACATTTGAAGGGGAAATATTTATAACTCAGGTACCCTGAAAGTCCTTATTTTCCATGCAATTACACTCTGGTTTTGCTATTGATGGACCAAATATCCATTAGCAGCCCCAAACATGCCTCCTCACACTGCTCTAATCTGTCTGGGTGAGACAACAAGCCTAGCACTATGCCAGGCCCCCATTCTCAAGCAGAAGCAGAGGGCAAGCATGCTTCTCCTTCCCCCAAACCCTGTTCATCCACAGCACTGCTGACAAGGCAGCAGACCAGCTTCCTGACACCTGGAGCTTTGCAAATGGCACATGTCAAGAAGCATCTCAGGGCTCACTCACCTCGTGCTCAAAGAACCTGTCTTCAAGGGTTTTGTCTCCAGGGTTGCTTCCAGCCCCTTCAAATAGTAGCTTGTACTCCTGCAGGAAGGCATTACATGAGGATATACCCTGTACCCATGCTCAGCAGCACTTGAGGGCCCCTTGTGTCACAGATACTCCAGCCACCCTACCAAGTCAGAGGACAGAGAAACCAAGAGTCCTGCCCCTTCTCCAAAATGTGCAGCTCTCAAAGGCGTATCACTGCTTCGAGCCACAGGAAAAGGGGCATCAGGTACAGACTGAAGTGTTTCAGGGGCCAGACCCCTGTGCCCACACACACAGGCTGCTCAGTAAGGGGACAGTGAGCTCTCTGACTCCAAACAGTTTCCCAGCCATGCACAAAGTGGTCTGAACACATACAAATGCAAACACGTCCTCCCAAGTCAGTGTCTCACCTTAAACTGAACCGGAGCTCAGGGCTGGAAGTGGGACACCACCACTTCTCACTGAAGACACACTTCCATTCCCAAATCAGGCAAGGAGAGCCTGTCATTGCTGCCATATCAGCACCTCAAGGGTTTGGTGGTAAGGGCAGACCCCACACCCTTGGAAAGGGAACACTGTCTCCCAATCACCACTAAAATGACAGCCATGACTAACAAGCCAATGACATCTCAGGCAAGCCAAGTCCTGGGCCAAGCAGAACACAGGACCAACAGCATCAGAGAAGACTGGCACCTCTCTCCCCAAGCTGTCAAGCCACAAGTTCCCCCAGATCCCCAAGAAGTCTGATCCAGAGCAGGTTCTTGCAGATCAGGTACCAATCCCATGATCCTCACCCCAGAGCACTCACAGGGTAGTAGTCAGCAACGTTTTTGACTTGCTCGTAGTCATCTGCCCTGGCCAGCTGAGCCAGGCCCTCAGGGTAGAGCTTGCCGCAGTGTGGGAACAGCTTGGCTCGGTCCTCCTTGGACAGCTCAGTACCAAAGGAGTTGATGGTGATAATGAAGGCCCTCCGGTCAGCTTCAAACTGTGGGAAAAGAGTGGCTCATGCTGGGATGCAGTATCTTTACCAGAGGCTGGCAGATATCAGTGCTGCTCTGCACAAAGCCACATCAGAGGGCAGCATGAGGAGGCTGCCACGATGTGTACAGCTCTCCAGTGCTCAGCCAGGGCAAGCTGCAAGTGCAGGCTCTCAGTATGCCCACCACCTGGGGAGCATTCAGATGAGGCAATCCCCATCCCAGGCACAAGCCAAATCCTGCCCAAGTCAAGGAGTGTCTCCAACCTACCGCTCCTGAGTCCTGCACATCTCACAGCAAGCCTCAGCATGGAGACAAGCTGTGACCCAAACAGCTCTGGTAGCTGTCCTACTTGTTATCCACGTGAGAGGATGAAGATGTTGCCACAGAGGCAACAAGTGTATCAGTACCTGGGGAACTAAAGTAAATGCAGGCAGTGCTACCCAGGTGTCCCAATGAGCAGGTCAAGTGGGCATAGGGATGCTGAACACTAACTGGAGAATGCTTAACAACTGGCACACAAGCTGGGCCTGAGCAGAGTGATGACCATCACTGTAATAACATCCAGCTACTGGAGCTTCCAGACCTACCTCCAGGATTGGGCACATAGCATCTGCCGTGGTACCTCCCAGCGTCTTGCAGAACTTGTAGAAGGACTCCAGGTAAGCCTGGGAGAGAGAGGGCAGATGAGCATTCTTCCACACAGCTTCATCTACTCCCTCACAGGGCCCTTCAGCAGAGGACAGACAGCAAGCAGGGAGGCTCCCAGACACTCTGTAACACAGCACAGGCACTCCGGCCCCATGTGAACTTGCCCACACAAGGACAGTGCTTTCCCCAGGAACGAGAGACATGAAGGGTTGTGGTTGGGTTTGTTCAAGTGACTGCATGAGCTTACTGTGGGCAAGTTCCCCAGGCAGCAAGGCTAAAGCCTATTTTTCTCCTTTGAGTCGCCTAACTCATTTACTGAAGTCTCACATGGTTTCCTGACCCTGCTCTGGCCTCCACAAACATGCCAAGCCACACAACCATAGCTGCAAGACCTACACTCAGAAAGTAGCGCTGCGTAAGCAGAGTCAAGAGATGAGACAGGACATCTGTGAAAGAAACCAGCCATTCTCTCTAATTCTCTTTTCACACTGTGGCCACTTGGTCTCTATCCCAACTGGAGCACTGAAGAAAACATACGGCCAGGCACAGCTATGCTGCCTCCAGGAAATGTAATCCTTTGTGGAGATGTTCTGTAATCCATCTGGAAGATGACTCTGTCTCCCAGGGTGAGCCTAAGAAGGCTGTGGATGGCTAAAAGTATCATTCAGCGAAAACATTCTCAGAAGAAATGATCAAGTAATAAAGCACCTCCCTGGGCAGAGAGCTGCAACCAGAATCACTTCAAAGGGATGGGATAAAAGGATGCTGAGACACCACAAATCTCTGCTTTATCACAACTCTAGGACTGAAGAGGGACCAAGGAAGAATGTACAAGTTGGACACCCTCAGCCTCTGCACTAGGAAAGCACCTGGATTACTGCGTCCTGTAAATATTTGTTACCACACAGTGCAAGAGGACAGTGCTGGGTGAGCATCACTCATCAAAGAAAGCCTCCCTAGCACTTGCCACCGCTCAGGTGGGAGAAAGCACAGAGCATCAGTGTGCGGAGTTACCACAAGAACAAGGACATGGATAAAACGCTGTTTGAGGCTGACAGGAAAGGGAATGTGGAGAAGAGATTCAGTCACTACCTCTGCCCTTATCAGAGCTCATGCACAAACCCAAGGCCTTAGAAGCAAATACAGGTGAACTCAAATATCCAGCAGGGATTTGGGATGCAATACCACAGACAACATGGAAACAGCCTGTAAACAGCTGTACTGGGTGCCCTTCTAGTGACAGCAACTGACAGAAACACTCCAATGTCCTGAAGCCCTTACCCCAGGAACGGGGGTGTCTTTAACGAACCTCAGTGGGTCTTTCCTTTCATGAACCCACCCCCTCTGCATACTGCTAGCCTCAGCTGTCCTCAAATCCAGTCTGAAGACAGGTCTGTGGCCTGTCCGTCCACACTGACTTTTCCAACGTGATCTGCAGATACCACCCTCCTCTGCCAGGTGAGGAATCCTAGCCTTTTTCTGTAGTTTTCCATACAGAAGTCATCATACCCAAGCCTCTAAATGTGTCTACCTTAGCACCATCTCCTGTTTTGCTGTTCATACTCTGAGATGAGTGGAATGAGATAGTCCAGGTCAAATACACTTTACAGATGGATGCAGTAGCACAGTGGTACATAGAGTTCTTTTTGACTGTTAGGAACATGTTACTTTGTACAGAGACAATTGCTTGGGTCAATCCCTACCCAAGATTCCATTTAGTAGTAGGAAGGAACAAGGAGACCATCACTGTACAAGCAGAGTTAGGGTTCCCTCCTGGCCTCTCCCATACACCACATTTATCCACACTGATTTATTTGCCTGCTTTATTTTATTGTTCAGTCAGAAAGCTCCTTCAACTGGCTCCTACAAGAAAGTCACCAGCAAAGGCCAACAATCAGCTGGCTTCACTTCAACAAGAGATGGAACAAAGGGAGTAAGTACTGAAGATAACAAGGCCAGCAATAAAGATAACAATGCCAGCACACTTCCATATCAAGACTTGGCTGCTGACTGCACTCTACACTAAGCACTGACCATTTTTAACATCTGTTTCCCATTTTGATCGTATTTCCATTTGAGAACCTTCATTGCTAACAAGAAGCCTTTGTAACAGCCTTCTTTCTATGAATCCTGCTCAAACCTTCTGTCAACACACTCAAAGATTCCTTAAAAAGACCTCTAGTATGTCTGGGAGATAGCACTTCCCCTTCCCATGCCAACTCCACACGGATACAGGCACCTGTCCTGGGCCTGCTGTGTTTTGCAGAGCAGCTCTCTGCAGATTTCAGACCTGATTTTATTTCCCTCATTTGCATTGTATTATACATTTTCCAGTCCCTGGGGAGAGAGGTAACTTCAAGTGGAGTCTTTAAGCAGCAATCACCTTTTCCACCCCTTCATCCCTGTGATTTGTTACGGACAGAGCCCCTGTATTCCCCAGGGGCTGCTCTTTAGCAAGAACCAGTGCCAGCACACACTGAGGCATTACAGGCACCTACATTTCCATTTGTGGGTAGGAAGAGCAGACTACAAAGCAGTATTGAGCCTCAAAAAAGAACAGGGAAAGGACATGGCAGCTGGGATCCAAGGGGATACATCCCACCTCCCTCCCAACCAGTTTTCCCTGCGCCCACTCTGCTGCCTGCCTGCCTTCCCCCTCCTGCTTCACGTTAAGACCGAGGCCTGTGCCCTGCAAGGCTGTGGTGTTTATGCACACAGGTGTCCCTCCCTGTTACAGCAAAGACCAGTACATGCCAGAGGCCACAGGCAGTTGGGCATGACTGCTGACATGCCGCTCCTTTTCCCTCCCTTTGCCTTCTTCCCTTCACGCCTGACCTGCTCTTTGCCTCTCCAAACAGGCCACAGCTTCCTTGGGAAGAAGAGGTCACACCGACTGCAGGCTGGCCGTGACCAGCCAAAACAAGATTGACAGATAAAATCTACATCCCACCCCTGATCCAGAGAGTCGAGATGGAGCGATAGCCACAGCCTGCACACAAACACGCGCTTCGACACTGCCAGCTAAAACCAGACAGGGCCTGCAGAGGAGATGACAGCTCAGGACAAGGAGATCCTTAGCCCCTCCACATCCCTCTGCCAATGCTCTCCCCAGCTTGCACCTTTTACACTGCTCTACCAAGAACATCTAATCCCAACCACAGCCACAGAAGGCTTGAGCAGACAATTGGAAGGTCTTTGGGAAGGGCTTAAGACAGGCAGCGAAGCTGATGGGAGCCCATCAACCAAGTTTAAGATTAGTCACTGTGATTGCAGTTAACTACACCTCTGAACCTGTGTGGTGAGGGAGCAGACTTCTGCCTGCCTGGGGCATGAGTACATTCAACCACACAACCTCTGCAAAATTTCTTGCACAGACTCCTGAGAAAATCCTCTTCTCTGCGTAGCTCTGGTGCCCTGACTTGGCAGAGCTGTGTGATTGCATGCCAGGCCCCTCCAGGAGTGCTATCTTTACCTTTCAATGGATGCAACAAGGTTTTGGACATGTTTAATCACCTTGCCAGGAATAAATAGGGAAGTTTATATCTCCTTCCCTTCTCAGAGGCTCTAGCACCAGGACAAGAGGCAACAGGCAGAAATTGATGCACAGGAAGTTCCACCTGAATATGAGGAAGAACTTTTTTACTGTGTGGGTGACCATGCACTGGAACTGTTTGCCCACAGAGGGTGTGGAGCCTCCCTCACTGGGGATATTCCAGAACCATCTGGACACAATCCTGTGCCACGTTCTCTGGGATAGCCCTGCTTAAGCAGGGAGGTTGAACCAGATGACCCACTGTGGCCCTTTCCAACCTAACCCATTCAGTGATTCTGTGACTCATTTACCTTATACAGGGTGTTTCGAATTATTTCAATATTCATTTCATCCAGGTCCTGTTCAGATATGCAGTCTTGGAAGAAAGCAGCTGAAACAGAGCCAGAGACAGAGTTACCATTGCCCTAAACAAACCCATGCTCAGCACTTTCCAGACCCCTCAACAATACCAGGCAGAAGTACACCCTGTATTGAGCTTGTCCCTCCTAGGCCTGGCCTTTATCTTCAGCAGCCAAATTGTCATGACTCAAAACCTCAGACTCCACCATGGTTCCTTAGGCCATAATAATTTTTGGGGTTTTCATATAAAAATCTTTCTTCACCCCTCAGTCCTATGGTTTTGTTAACAGCCTATTCCCAGCAGAAATTCTCAGCTCTAGTCCCAGTATCAATGATAGAGAAGCCTGTATTTAAAAATAAGCAATCCCCAAACTGTTCCCAGATGCAGGCACTTGGAGGTGACAAGGCAGCTTTGAACTGCCTGCTACAGCATTGCAGGAGTGCTTAAGCACCTGTGAGATAGGAGCTAGTGAAACACAAGGAGCTGATGCTTCTCCCTCCTTCTACAATATCTTAGTGGGGATTAAAAAGGCATGGTGATGCCATAGCTCGTATAAGCCCACAACACTGTCATGGTTGGAGCCAGGAGTCATTTCTCCTGGTCAAGTCTATCAGTCTCATTTTCCACTTCTTCCAAGAGCTTTTATTTCTCTAGTTGAAAGTCAGTAACAGGAGACAGAATAAATGAGTAGGACTTGGTAGGATGCTCAGCCCTACATACTCTGCCAGAGTACATCTGGGAGGGAGTTGGAGAAGTTGTTAACACCTAAAGAACACAGATTTCAGACCAAACAGGTGCTGGAAGCTGCAGATATAGATGAGTCTTGTACATCTACAGTGTAGATGCAAACGAGTGGCACAATAAAACCCATTGACAGGACTTCCTGACTTCAACTCTCACTCAGTAACCAACTTTGCTGAATTTGCTATAAGGAGAAATACGATCTGTCTCAGCTTACACAGTGCAGCTGTGGGTAACAGACACCACAGTTGTGCTGAGAACTGACCAGTGCTCTGCTCTGTGCAACAAACCAGCTGCAATGCAGGCTCACACCTCTGGCCTGCACCACTGTTACAGCATAAGCTGCCAGGAAGGACAGTAGCCACAGTGTGGGTCTGGAGGGTCCTGAACAGAGATTAACCTCCTCAGAAGTTTCTTTGCACAACCAGAGGACAATGCCACGTGGCCAGAGGAACGCTGCTCCCGATGGCTGGCAAAAATGCAAACAGAGCGTGCCAGGACTGGTTTTTACTGCAGGATGCACTGGCCAGCCTGGATAGCTAAGCAGTGGCTACTTCAGAGTAGCTGAGGAATGAGTACACAGCTATTTCAGTTCTTGGCCCTCCAATATCCCAAATTAGGCTTACAGCAAGTCTCATTTTGCCCTGTTAACCTATGAAAGCCATTTGGGGTTAGGCATTCCCACCAAGCCACGTAGCTACTCAAGTCCTTTTAGGAGATAGAGCTGCTGTTTCTTTGCGTGTGGTCACTGGAAAGAGTGCAAGTTAAACAACTGAAGCCTGCATGCCTGCTTGTTTAGGCAACACAGCTACTCCTCATGTTCCCCTGCTGAAGAAATGCCACACTGGTTGGTACACAGCCCCAGGGGCATGGCCAGGGCAAATGTCTGGAGAAGCCAGCCCAGGCACGGCTGAAGTAGGCAAAACCAACTCATGTACAAGTACATGAAGTCAAGAGGCAAAGACCCTCAATTGCCAGCCATGTTGTCCAGAAGGACCTCAACACTGACACGGGGCATTTTTACTCCATATTCTGCTGTAAGTTTTAAGGTCTCTGAGGGGTAATATCTCTGAAATACTCTGTTCTATCTTCTTGCCAAAATTGGAAGGTTCCCACTTACTTGTGAGGAGGATTTTCTTCCCACACATCATCCCTACAGTGGGCTCAACTCAGCTGCATGCAGAGCCTCAGTTCTCCTGCTGTGTTGCTGCCCTGCCTTGCAACCCAGATCTCTTGAGGCACATTCTCCGTTCTTTACTGGGCACAAGTCATTTATCCATGACAACTACTTCATTTGCCCCATTATTACACAGAGCACTCACAAAAGCACTTTCAATTCCAAACCCAACTATTTCTATCAAAGACAGTATGATGACTTAGAGTGTTTTGTTCTTTCTAGCAACCCCAAAAGAATGACTAATCACTGACTCAGGCATATCTCATTACGTTTTTGCCCACAGATGCTAAACTAGCAAGTCACCTGTGACTACCTCCCCTACAACTGCAAAGACTTCCATATTTTCTCCAGAACCACTTCCTACACCTTTTATCTTTAAAGAACAGATCTGTCTGACTAGCTCTTCATAAGACACTTGGTTTTAGCATTATGTGACTCCTGAACAAGCCTGTAGTCCTGAGTCAATATACCTCAGTCCAGGATGTTACTGTACAATGAGTTTTAAAAGGCTTTTGGAGATTTCTTTGCTTTGCTGTGGTTGTTTGGGTTTGTTACTTTGTTTACATAAATGGCTTTTACTTAACTAGTGTTAATTTTAGCAGTCTCAGAGCAAGACTGGGCATATGTGGATCTCTGCAATTATCTACAGAAACTGCATACAAGAAATTACCCAATGGTCCAGCTAAAAGTGCTGGAAATCAAGTGATTTGTTCCAGCAGAAGACCCAATAGCCCTTCACTAAGGAAACTCAAGGACTGGCTCACGAAAACCAAACTGTCCAGCAGTCTGCCCTACCACTGTGCTGGCCTGGACACTGATGGAAGGGTACAGAGAGCTAGCTGGTTCTCCAGAGGAAAAGATGGCATTGGACAGGCATAAACCTGAATTCAAGCCCAGCTACCACAGGCAGTACAGCCACAGCTGTGCATTACCCACTGCTTTGTCTTCCTGGAGCACAACTTAGGCTCAGCTGGAGGTAGTTTGACTGGGGGAGAAAGGGACATCTGTTCCACCACATAACAGCTGAGAGGTATTTTGAACAGCTCCACTCACCCAGGGGTGTGTCCACCAAGATTGCATTGTAGAGCTCTGCAGGTGTCTGAGCAATGTTCACAGCTTCCATCTGCTCAAAACTTCCCAGAGGATGGCACTTGGGCACCAGTTCAGAGATGGAACGCTGGTGCAGAGTCCCAGTGATCAGCAGAATGACATTGTCAATCATGTAGCTGTACCTGGAGGAATGAAAGAGAAGATTGAAACAATACATGCAATATGAAACCCAGCAACAGGCACACATCATCTCCTCGTGAGCATCTCCAGAAAGATGCATGCTTCCCACAAAGAAGTACTAAGGCACCTCCTCAGCATCTGTTTATCATGCCAGCCTAGGAGAAGGCAGTCAGGCATAATCCTGGGCTGTGATTTATGCCACAGCTGAACAACACCATCTGGGTACCATGTACTACTGAAGAGCAAGAGATTGGAACTGACTTCTGGAGGTCTCTGGCCCCGTACCTTGCTCCGAGCATGGGCAGCCCTAGCTGCTCAGGCAAAAAGACTTTCGAATGCTCATATGAACTTTGAATTACTTGAAAGGATGTGTATATCACAAGCTCCCTGGGGCTCTGCTTCAGCATCCAACCACACTTGCAATGAAAAGGCTTTTCCTAACATTCCCCCATGGTCATTTGTCTACTGCCTCTCATTCTAACCCCATGCACCTCCAAGAGGAACCTGGCTCCAGTTTCAGTGCCAGCAACACTTCTCCATCTTGCCAAGTGAAAGGAGGAAGGGTCACATTTCTGCTGCCTCACTTCATTCCAAAAACAACAGGACTGGCAGCTTTGGCACAACCTTCACTCACACCCTCAGGAAACTACACACAAGGTTTT
>WAAG01075147.1:0-10369 GCA_013390105.1 Tichodroma muraria
ATAGCTGCTGGAAAGAAGAGCACCTTACCCCACCCTAGGGATTTGAAGTTTGGGAATGATCAGCCATTCTGCTTGCTATGGTTCTTCTGTCATGTTGTGTTGTGGTAATTTATGGCAGTAGCTCGTGGTCACTAATTGATAAAGAGCTGCTATAGAGGACCGTCAGTCATTATGAGTAATTGCTGAGCAGTAAGACAAAAAGGACCCAAATTACAGAAAATACACAATCAGAATGTTCCTGTGCTGTGGTCAATATTTCATACACTCTTCACCACCTCTCTGGCTGCTAATCTTTTGAAAGGGTTGATGTTCTCATATCATAACAGGCCATAGGAAAAGCATTCATGGATACTATTTTTGCAGCAAATAGAGTACATTCTCTATCGGCCATTTTTTGAAATGTCCATTGCCTGGGCCCAAATGTTTTAATGTCATCTATCATTCTATTTGTGTGACCATAACACGGATTATCATAGCTGTTGGGATAAAGATGCAAGATACTTTAATCGGCATTTCTTTTTATTTCAGAACAAAATCAATCACACAGTGTTAAAAGATTTGCTTGATCCAATCAAAGAACTCTATGAAGATGTAAGGAGAAAAGCGCTAATGAGATTGGAGTATGAGGGGTTGCACAAGAGTGAGGCCATCACAACACCAGGTGTTAGATTTTACAATGACCCGGCTGGCTATGCTATGAACAGATACGCTTATTATGTTTGCTACAAGTGCAAAAAGGTATGGTGTTATTTATTAAATGTATGTTACCATTTCAAAAGTAATTTCTTAGAACGTAAGTCTAATATCTTGTGTATGGAGCAGAAAAGCAGAAAAAGATTTTCTTTATAGAATCATAATTTAAAAAATCAAGTGTTGGGCTAATGAGATTTACATAGTATCTTAGCTAGTAAAGCTCAAGTGTGTATACGGAGCAGTTCAGAAACCAAAAGCACCTTGAGTCTGTGGCCACTTACAAGAGGGTGCAGTGCCTACTTCCTCCAGTACCTGTTCATCTCAAGGTGCTACTTAATTCTGACATAGGGTTCATAGAGCACCCAAATACTGTTCCAAAAGCCTTAGAGCTGCTTGCATAGAGCAGGGTATGTTGCAGTTTTTGGTCTTGTTCATCCTGAGACTGAGGGACATTGTCTGAGTGCCTCAAAGCCACATACCTACAGACAGTTGAGAGATACCAGAATAGTGGAGGCCACTGAAATGGCAGTCATTCATCATATTCCCCTTACAAATGGAATTGGTTAAACTGAAAAGAATAGTTAAAAGAATAATTGTCTCTGGTTTAACATCCAATCATTTCTATATGCAATTAAGGCATATTTTGGTGGTGAAGCTCGTTGTGATGCGGAGGCTGGACAAGGAGATGACTATGATCCAAGAGAGCTTATTTGTGGTGCATGCTCTGATGTTTCAAGGGCTCAGGTGAGTGAATAACTTCTATTCATGTTTTTATTTCATTCTGAAACTCTGAGTACCTGAGCTGTGCAATTATTCGCAGCCATTTGTAATTACATGTGTTGTACAATATTGTGTACTATTAATATATTCTACAGAATGTAGAACTGATTTGTTGAGATTGTTAGAACATGGCTCCTTCATTGACTGTTGTTGGCTTTCCTTTGTTCAGATGTGTCCCAAACACGGTACGGATTTCTTAGAATACAAATGCCGCTACTGCTGTTCAGTTGCTGTTTTTTTCTGTTTTGGGACAACGCATTTTTGCAATGCTTGCCATGATGATTTCCAAAGAATGACAAGCATCCCTAAAGAAGAGCTCCCACACTGTCCTGCAGGTAGGACTTGGACAAAGCAAATTTACCTCACTGAATTCTGAAATAACTAACAAGTTCTAACTGATATTAGCTTTTCTTGGTGATATTTCTTTGGTTTTCTATTAATGTCATTGCACTGATCATTTAAACATTAGCAACTTTGATAGAGAAAGACATTTCAATTTCCCTATACCAGGTCAGACTCCAGATGTAGAATGATGTGTAAAATTGTATATCGATAAAATTAACACATTATTAAGTGATGTATCTGTACTTAGGTGGCCATTATCTGCAAACTGTTAGCCCAATGCCTTAGTTACCAAGTTCATGTGCTGTATATTGATTTGATATTAGTAAAAGATTCGGGGTAAAAAGTGCCACCTTGTTAAGATATTTACATGAATTAAGTAAACAAATAAATTACGATTCCTGCTATAACCTTGGAATTATTGTTTACTGCAGAATGTAACTCTTGTTCATTATTATCAGTTTTTCTCTTAGCTTGTGTGAATTTCTTCCACAATATTAATGAGAGAAAACTTCCTTGGGTGACTGTCTGTTATAAACATCTTGCCTTTTTTCAATTTGAATTTGGTTGGTTTCAATTAGCAGTTTGATTTTTTTTTTTTTCTCTTCAAATACCAGTTCAACATTTGAACAAGATGCATTACAAGATGTAATTACTTAGTATTATCTATTAGTTTGGAGTTTTTTTGAGGAATGTGATACATGTTTGTTTACATTGTCTACAAGCATTAATCTGTTCTTTTCTTTTTTTCCCCCTTGTCCTTAAATTCACTGTAGGTCCCAAAGGTAAACAACTTGAAGGAACAGAATGTCCACTTCATGTTGTCCATCCACCCACTGGTGAAGAATTTGCTCTGGGTTGTGGGGTTTGCAGAAATGCACACACTTTTTAGACTAGCTTTTTTTTGTTGTTTTTAACCAGAGCAAAATAGGTGCCCTCATCCCTCAAGTGTCCTGAAAACAAAGTCCAGCTGGGATGAGGATGGGACCATTCCATAACCCAGGTACAAGGAACAATTTACAGTGCAAGAAGGATGCCAAATACCATGTACATAATTCTTGCTGTGAGATATTGACATTTTTTGAACCGAGACATCAAAATTTGTGAGGTGTTTGCATGTGGCCATTACAGTCATCGGCTAGGAAACATTGGACATTTACAAATAAACAATTGTTATTAAAGGATCTGTGCGTCTGTGGACTATGAATGATGCTGGCTTTCAGGAGAAAGAAAAAAATATTGATTATTGTATACTGACTTTTTGTAATCTTGTACAATTGTAACGCATCACAAGTGGTGATGGGAAAGAGGAATATTCTGGTTTATTTCCTAGACTGTTATTAAAAAAAATGTGTTAGGAAGGCATAAATGTAACAAGTATCACACTGTATATAAAGGTATCAATGTTTGTCCTGTATAAGAAATATTAAATTACAACAGCAGTTTCATTTAAACTTCTGGGTTATGTTTGAGCCTGAAATTTTAATGAAGTGCAATACTGAGTGTGCCTCATATCTTGCAGCTGTAAACATAATGGAATGTACATGTCAATAAAGCCACTGTACATTTTTATACAGTGAAAGTCTAACAAATGTGTAAGCCTCCATTTTCAGAAATACTTCTAAAACAGAGTTGGGGAGGAGGGAAGGAGAAGACGAGAGGTGTCCTTTAATTATTTCAGCAGACTCTTGAAAAGTAGGAAAGCTTTTTGGGTAAAGTGGTGGTTATGGAAGTACTTCAGACATGAAAAGCACTGCTCCATTTCTCAACAGAAAAGTTGGGTAAGTGTGCTGGCATTCATATGAAGAATTGTATTTCCATTTTGATTACCAACAGTGTTTTAAAACACAAAAGAAGACTGCATTTTAAATTATTTTTGATCAGTTTTATTTTACTGGAGACTCCTAATCACTCCCACTTTTAGGACAAGCAGCTTTTTGAATTTCCAGATGTTCATTTCATAGGAGTCCTAAGTCCTCTGCACCTGCATAATGAATGCAAAATCTAACTTCAAGTAAAAACCTTTTTTTTAAGATTTTCTCTTTAAATTCTTTTTCTTAGATGTGTTCAACTCACTTTCTAGCACTTCTGTCTTGAAGCTGATGAGATGTGTGTTACTGCCTTTTACATTTAAGATATTGGTAGATGGCATCCACAGACAATCTTGATCAGACTGGAACCATGGGATCCATCTTGCCTAACTTCAGACATCTGTAATCACAGAATCACAGAAAGGTTGGCATTGGAAGGGACTTCTGGAGGTCATCTTGTCCAACCCCCCTGCTAAAACAGGTTCACCTAGAGCAGCATATGAATCTGCAGTTTGAATTAGTTCTGAATAGTTCACACCCCTGTGAAGTACAATTGATCTTATTCACAGATCGCTCTGCCGAGGGATCTGGACAGGCTGGGTTCATGGGCCGAGGCCAGTTGTGTGACACTCAACAAGACCAAGTGCTGGATCCTGCCCTTGGGTCACAGCAGCCCCAGGCAGCGCTGCAGGCTGGGGGAAGGGCTGGAAAGCTGCCCAGCAGCAAAGGACCTGGGGGTGCCGATCAACAGCTGCTGAACGTGAGCCAGCTGCGCCCGGGTGGCTGAGAAAGCCAGTGGCCTCTGGGCCTGTATCAGCAGCAGTATGGCCAGCAGGGCCAGGCAAGTGATTGTCCCTGTATTGGCTGTCTGACCCGTTGTCATTTTTAGAAAACTGGAGTGTAGCACCATCCTTACAAATTAATTCTATTTTTGAATTTTTCAGCCTTCTCTTTTATTTTAGATTAATATGAGTATTAATTTAGGAAATTGAGATTATGGTGTGGAAAGGATATGACACTGTTCATGTTTATTTAAAATTGATAGAGTGAGGGATAGGCAGTACTGCGGAAATGTTTCTCTCACACACAACCAACCATCCCCTATCACCACTCCAGGGAGGCAGCACAGCCACGTGTGAGCATCAGGTTCTTGCACAAAGCTCAGCTCCTCACGTAATGGTTGAACCTTGGACGAGCTGCTCCCACACTGTCTCAGACATTCACGTCACCACATCCCCCCACGCCGATCTCTGACGGTGATTATAGCAGATGCCAGCACAGGCCACTAATCAGATCAGTCCACAATAAGATTGCTGTATGCCTTTCCAGCAGTCTCACATGTTTTTCTGTCGGCTGTTGATCCACAGCCCACGCAATGGAAATAGTCAGTTCTTGTTTGTACCACCCTGTTTGCCATAATAGCCTACCACACTCAGCTAATTTATACCAAATTCAGCTTCTGGACAAGGCGAGGCCTCAGTGCTCACACTTGGATCATTAAAAATAGCTTAAACTTTTATGGGTGTATCCACCCACTGAACACAATGTGAACAGTAAAAGTTAATAAGATACAGCTAATTAACGTCACCATTAGGGCCAAATAAGCTTGGTCCTTACAAAACAGGTTTTGCTGATTCCATCACACTAGGCTCATGTTTCACCTAGACAGAGGCTTAGCTCAGGAGCTTCAGGCCCACCCAGTCATTCAGGATAGAACTCAAACTTTGCAGGGCTTTTCCACAGCCCTCTCGTTAAGCCATGGCACACATTGCAGGTGCCAGAGTGCAGTGGTTGTAGGGCAGATGCCTTGTCCCTCAGCCCAAGGTGCGCTGGAATGGCTGTGCTCTCACAGCCCTCACTCTCACTGATGGGGTCTGGTGGTGAGCTTGTGCTGCCAAGCATTCCAGGATCTGGCTCCTCACCAGGTATTCCTACAGAGATGCAGCCAAATACAGAACAACACACTGATTACACAGCAGCCAGATGCAATGGGGACTGTGAGTCATTGACACTCACCCAAAGATGTCCCCTAAGGTAATACCCAATTCTGCAGTTTCTTGGGGTTCAGGGGGTGCTCTCTGCTCTTGGCTCAATGTTTCATGTAGGCTGTGGGTTGCTTGTTGAAATACAATTCCTTTGGATGTATCAAGTTTATTTCTGTGTACTTGAAAAGGGATTTGAACACTGAAACCTTGGATGTGTACTTGAGGCAGTGCTTTGGGTCATCCACTGAGCAGCACACACAGTGTCTATTGCTATTGATCCATGGCATTTCTTCTATACTCCCACTCATTTCTGCATCTCAGGTTATTCAAGTGTCAGCCCACCTTAGGTCTCAGCTAATCTAGTATTTCCACCTCCCTGTTTGTTCATTCAGTAATATTCCTTTCCTGAATGTGACTCTGTATACATCCTCCCCTGCATGCTTTAACTTTTCTACTCCCTCAGCTGCCCTAGAGAGCATTCCCACTTCACTGAACCCCGTTCCTAGGACTCACCTCTGCCACGTACTCTGCCAGAACAGCCATTAAAGGAAGGAAGGAAGGATGGCATTAAATATGCTGTCACACAAAGGGAATGCATACTCCACTGTGGCCATGTGGGAAGCAGTGTCACATCACTTTAAGCCAGAGATTCAGGTGGTTTGGTGTGAATGGAGTACGATCTACTATCAGTAATTTACCATCCTAACGCCAGTTCCCAACAAAGATACTTAGAGGCTTGACTGGGGGACCTGAACAACAGCTTTTTAAAAGCTTTCGCCCGAGGGCAGGTTGTATCGGTGGACTCTGTCACGGAGCAGTGATTGCAATGGGATGATCCAAGCTACAGGGTAAACACAACTCCCCACAGGTTTTGCTCTAATGGATATAATGTATGTAAGATGATACGCTGGGCTTGCATCCATCTCCGTCTCCCTTTTCTCCAATACAAACAGAATTTGAGCAACAACATTCCTGTTGTTCCTCATAAGATTGTTGTCTCTATTTCTACATCTTTGGTTTTTTCCATACTCGTAGTGGGTTGTGGAGTGGCCTGGGTTTATCAATTTTTATTTCCCTCTTGCTGGAGGCTGGGCACAACTATGTACCTCCCACCAAGCCAATCCTACATTTTGGCACACCCTGAGTGCCTTACTGCTGACTGAATTTGACATTTCCCATGAGTAGGTGCCCACTGGCAGGACTTTGAATCTGTTCATCCAGCACTCTCATACATTCAAGAAACTGGGGAATAACTTCTGGATGTTGCCTTAAGTGCCAGGACACAAGACTTAGAAACAAGCTATGTTTGAAAAGTAGCTTTAGGGTGTCCTTGCAGGACACATTTCTCGTGACACATAAGGTACCTTTCCGTGCCTTGCTACCAAGGCCAATCCTAATACAAATGCCAGCCCCCTCTTTGCAATAAGTCTGTTTGGGAATTTCTACCACTGTGGCTTGCTAGTCATATTAACTGCTCACCCACTGGCAGAGTCAGCTGAACTGATTTGCAAGGAGCCACACAAAGCACAGAGAAAATTCTTGTAAACCAAAGAACTCCTCTACCAGGATGCTGTCAGACCAAGCTATCAATGAGCTGGCTCTGCCCTTTCCAGCAGCATTGTTCTGTCCATGGATCACGCCGTGGCAAAGATGAGGTGCTCTCTGTGCTGCTGGGCACAGCTCAGCCCACTCTGCCCATTTGTATGGCAGCTCTAGCCAAGGCAATGCCACGAGACTCTGCTATCAGAGGGGCTCCAGCAAACAGCAGTTTTTACTGTATTACCTAACAAAATAGAGTGGTACAACAGCTTTTACCCATGAAGCAACCATGGGAGCCATTCATTTGGAAAGAATTACTAGAGCTTCTAACACAGAAACAGTATTTAGACAGTGATGAACCTTTTAAAAGAATTGTCTCCAGCTTCTACTGAACCATGAGCAACAACATCAGGGAATCACCCTCTTGCAAGCAACAGTCTATCCTGCTGTTGCTCATCCTTAGTTTTATATTTTTATTTTTCTGTGGCCATGAGGCCTTAAATTGAGGCCCACTGCTTTAAAGATTATTTTATTTGCAGCTACTGTTTAAAAAAAAAAAATAGAGGTTGAGTTACGGCTCCTGTTCTGTAAGGTCTTGCTTGTGATGGATAGAATACACTTATTTTATCAGTCCATAATACTACATTCTAACAGTGTAAGAAAGTTCTTCACCACGGAAAATTTTCCTGTATAGACATACTAAGAAAATAAAACCAGGAAGTTTCCCTAATGATTATCCATTACTGAAAAACATTCACTTCTTTTGGCATTGATAAAGAACAGGTTCAGTTTTCCTCCATTTTTTCTTATTCAACACAATCTGCTGAAAATTAAGTTTGTCACACATTCTAGACCAGGTCTTTTAGCCACTACTCATCACATTAATATTCTCCATATTTTTCAGAGCTTCTATTTTCATTAAATCAGAGCAGGCTACTCATGCCCTGCAAGCCTGACATACTTTCATCATAGCTGGATCTGGTCTGCTCTGGTTACTTAACTGTCTTCCAACTGCTTCTGTGATTTTCCCCTCTGCATTCTTATCCTAGCCAAATGCAAGCCAGGCTTAACAGGGTGGAGCACAGCTGCTTGCTTGAGGAATGCTTCAGAGCTACTTGAATATGGCCAGAAAATCAGCACAGGAGACTTTCAGTACTAAATGGTGCAGCATTTACAGTTGAGACCTGGCATTTGAAAAGTTGCCGTGGCTTCATCAGACAGGCAGTCTGCCAGCTGAAATGAAGTGTTCTGTACAACCTCAGCCTGAAGTGCTGAAATCCCCTGTTAGACACTGGGATTTTACTGGAAAGTAAAAGAGAAAGCTGTCTCTTGGCTTTTATGACTGTGGGCTGTTCCTCATCTTCACATGGTGACAGTGAGGGTTGCTTCACATCTCTGCAATAAGTGAGTTACTCTCCCGCCAGAAAAACTGAAACTTCAGAGAGCTTCTCCTTCTCTTTTGGAAAAATAAAAAAGTTACAATGCAGTTTCCTCAATAGTCTCATTTTTGCATGCCAGGGCTCAGCACAGACCCTGGCCTTTTTTTGTTACTACTGAAAGCGTACACATGAAGAAAAAAATTATCATTTAAAATATTAAGTCTCTCAAAAACCCATCTGCTGTTAGTTAAGGTATTTGTAAGGCAGAGAGACTACTGAATGCAGACACACGTGATAGAGGTGTCCAAGTTACTGACTAAAGCTCCAAAGTGCCCAGCCACTGCTGGCAGCAACAAGGCTCTTTCACAGACCAGCCCAGACCTGTGGGTGTTCTTTGAACCTTTACTGCTTGGCCCCTTCTTAACGCGCTGCCACCTATCTCAGTGCCAGCTACCCGAGCCCAAGAGCTCTGCAGGGTTTTTTTGCCTGCCAGCTAAACCAGAGCCAGCCCTGGGGGTCACCAGGAGCCCACACCACCGGCTGCCTGCAGGTTTGCTTTCACTCTGTTCTGATAAACCGCACGGTTCTTGCGCTTTGCCCACAGACACCGCAGACATTTTTGTCAGTGCTCTGCACCACGTGCAGGGCCTGGTTCGGCCCCAAGGACAGAGCTGCAGCTGCCTTCCTTGCTGATTTTAGCTGCTATGTCCCCAACAGTGTGATGCTGGGAGTTCTTTCTGCACTTGTTCTCCTCTCCCACACACACAGAGGGTGCCTAAAACTTACACAAGCGGTTACAACAAAGCAAAGAAGGGCAAAGGCAGTGAGCCAAACTTTGTTTACTCAGAAGATAAGGCAGCAAATTGTAACTGCTCAGCACTGTAAGGAGTCCTTCCCAGTAAGTCAATACAGTGAAGCTCAGATAATGCAAGTAAGGGTTTTAAAGTAATGTTACCTTGAAAATAACAAAATTGCAACTGTTACATCTCCCAAGACTTCTACACAAACTCAGAAAATATTTGCTTTGGTCAAAAGATTTTTTTTTTTCTCTGCAGACACCAGAATTTGATCAGAACATAGATTTTGATGAAAATATATTTTTACTGACTTCACATGACACGGCTCAGTTACATCACATAGTGCTGCCTTAAAGCAGTAAGAGAGGTGACCAGGAGAAGCAGCACCTGCTTGCTTTGTATTGATAAAAAATAGATCCTTCTCCCCACAGACTGGGCCCAGGTCTAGCTCCAACCTTTGCAGTCAGTCTGACTTTGTCTCCCGCATCTCCAGCGGTTTGCAAGTTACATGTTTGCAAATATGACTTGTCTTTACTAGAAACTGTAATTGGGGGCTGTTATCTTCCCACCATTAGAAACCAGCTCTGAACTGGAACACAAGGGCTGAAAAGGGAATTCCTAAGCAGTGAGAATGGAAAACATGGAACATTTCCAGATGGGGATGGCAAAACAGTTATTGCAGGTTTCTTGACAGTATTGGCTTCATTTATAAACACATCTCATTATCTACCAAGGTTTATGTAGCTGTCTCATATAACTGAGCAAATTATACAGTCACATATTTGCTATTACGAGGTTGTCTAAGATACTCATTAAACTGCTCAAGGTGAGGTGATAACTCACCTCTTATTTCCAGATTTTTGTTGCATTTCCTGAAAAGCTGAAGACTGGATGTAGATTCATAAATACACACAGAACTATAATGGCTGAGCTTTAGTAAACAGCTCAAGACATTCTGAAATGGCAAAAACCAAATTATTTTTTCACAGAAACTAAAAATAAAAAATTATGTTTCTCACTGAAAAACAATCCTGTTTCTGGAC
>WAAG01075176.1:308-18817 GCA_013390105.1 Tichodroma muraria
GGGCTCAATACAGAGGATTTTATGCATCTTCTATATTTTGCTCTTATGAAGAGAAGGTGATGTAAAAAGCTTATTGCTCTGTTTTCCTTATTATTTTATCTCTCTTCTCCCTGTTTAAATTTGGCTGTTCTCAGTCTTAGCAGTCATGTTCTTTTTTCAGAGAAGTGTTGTTGGAGAAAGTCACACTTTTCTTTGTCTCTGTTTTAGCAAGAGTATAGGTTTCTAAGCTGCTTGTGCCAGAAAATAATACACACATATTAGTATTGGGCAGAATATTGGAGAGAGTATGTGATACTCATGCACACAGGCAAGCAAAAGTTTAAAAGACAATTTCTAGTTTTCAGATGCTGTGCTGAAACACTATGAAGTCCTTTCTTTCCTGGCTTCTTCAACTCTTGGAAAATTTTTAGAGGTCTCAATCACTATTAAATTTGAAGAGCCTTGGCAAGAAGCATGATAACGAACATACTTTGAATATCAGATAAGAAGTTTCTCCTGTCCTTCAAAAAAAAATAGGGAAGTGAAGCCTAGATGTGCTAAAAGTATTAAAAAAAAAACCAACCAAAAAACAAACAACAACAAAATAAAAACCAAACCAAACAAAAAAAAAAACCAAACACAACAAAACACCAAAAAACAAAACCACAACTTGTAGGATTTGTTAAATGTTTTCATTTTGGTGGTCTGATAACTGTAACATTAAAAGAGTTCTGTGTGAGGATATAGCTCCCTAATTGTTACAGCTAAGCAGAATTCACTAGGTGAGAGCTCAGTGACCACTAGTTGTGACCATGGCTTGTAGGATCAGCAGAGTTGTTAACATATCTTCGCCTGGTCACTTCACTCAGGAAAGCAGAGACCTCCTTAAAAGTTATTTTTAGCATTCTTACATTTTTTTTTAATTGTCATATTTGCTGTCAGTATTTCTTTTTTTTCCCCCCTCAGTCTTTCACTAGGAACAATCAAGAGATATCTTTTGTTTTCTTCATTGTTCATATTTTTATGCCCTTACTGCATCTCCTTCTGTACTTCTAAATATACTTCCTCATACCTTTCTTTCCCAAAAAACACATAGTGCATTTCAGTATTGAAGAGCACTGGAAGAAAAAGGAAATTTGCAGCCGTTTTAATCCATGCATGGCAATGAGTAGATGGGAAAGATATACTCGTAACTGGTAGTTTTGCAGTTCCCTGTAAAAGTAAATAAAGCCACAGATTCCAGAAAGTAGAAGTGGACATGGGTGTAATATTTTGCTTCATAGTTAGAGCAGGTCTTAATGTTTCTAATTAAAGTCATGGTGCACTTATCGAAGTACTAAGTTGTGCCAAGAGCTGGCGTGGAATCGAATAGTGAATCCCCTCAAGTTCGCAGTTGCTCAGAGTGAGCAAAAGGCCATCTCTTCTGAGGGTGAGCGGGGGACTGTTTGCCCTAGGACGATTGCTGGTTTTGCACCTAGGCTAGAATGCATCTCTTATCATGTGCATCTGCTAAATCGTGTGCTGCTAAAGTGAGCAGAGTAGACATTATGATTTGCACTTTGCTTCCTTTTGTTTTGAATTCAAAGGCCATCCCTAATTGATGGAGGTTTCCTTTACGATGCACTTATTTTCAAATCCATCATGCAGTGCTTCTGCTGCCCCTTGCCTTCGTGATGTGCTGGTCTTTGACCCAGAACTGGTAAATGAACCCTGCAGGGAAATCATTAGAGAATTGGAACGGTTGCAGTGGAGGGACCAAGGGTCAAACCATTACCTCCCTGTAGGACCGTCGACTTAAATTGGACTTCTTGCTTTTCGGAAGCAGGTCAAGTGTCAGGGACAACTGAAGTGGTCAGGTACAAACCGATACAGATCATGGACACAGTTTGGGGGTTTTAGCTTAAAAAATTAAGGCAACACAGGATGGGCTTAGTCTAATGATGCCTTCTCTGTGTCTCTCCTCTTTTCTCCTGTTAAAATGCAAAACTAAAATCCTGAGGAGTCAATAAGAGCCAACACTGACACTGATATGCTATTTGTGATCTTTTGGCATTCATAATTTTTTAGAGTAGATGGTTCATGGTAGATGCTAGATGGTAGATGCTTTTTTGTGTTTTTTTGCAGTTTTCTTTGATTGAAAAATAGCAAATTATATTTTGTAACAAGAAAATAGCTCCAGTAATTCTTTTGAAGAGTATACCTCCTGTTCTGTTTACCCTTCCTCAACTGTTCTTTGTATATTTTTTTTTATACTCTTAACAAATGTAAAATAACCTTTTTCAGACTGTACAAAATAAATAATTCACACCCCTAAAGGAAAAACTCCACAGCAGTGCATCTACAGCAGTGAAATATACTGCTGGATATGACAAAGTATTTAATGATTTAATTTAGAAGTTTGATGTTCTTGAAATATTTCTATAATGTTTTCTATAGCAAAATCCAAGTGTGTAACTGTGTAAAATAAGTTTAAGATATCAAAAGTCCCAAAAAGCCATGAATGTCATATTACTGAAACATGACCAAAGCTGAAGAACAAAATAGATGGTACAAAAAAAAAAAAGAAGAAAAAAAGACAAGTGTGAGAAACCTGAAGTTCTTCTCACTGTGACTTAAAAGCGCTGCAGAGACCCCTGAAAAACATCTTTCTCCTTGTCTCTGTCCACTGCCAATCATAGCACACAGCAGTTAGTAGGTTTAAGTCACTTTTAAACTCCTGTAAGGAATTTTCCTTTACTGAAATAATTAATGAGGCACAAGAATTAATACAAATCTGTGTTTGAGTGAGTGGGCTGAAACCCAGATCTTCTGAAATGGGTGGCAGAGGAGTGTTTCTACAGAAGTAAATGTGTTTTGACCAGGGAAGATAAATTAATTGCGTCTGCTACGTAAATGTTTTTAAAATATTAATAAGAAAAAAGTGAGCAAAGAGGAGAGGCTAGAAATAGAGCAGCATCTCCATTTCTGTGCTTGCAGAAGGGACTGCAGCCTGCCCCGTGCCCTGGCAGCACCTTGCCTACTGGTCAGGAGAGACTGAGGAACTGACCAGCTGGAAACTGTTGTCCTTTCCTCCAGCTCCTTCCACTTCCAGCAGCTCTTTCCTCTCCAGGAGTGTGGAGCCAAGAAGCACACCCTTGCCGGTGTGCAGAACGAAAGCCCTTCCCTGGCACCTTTGGTACTTAGTCTGGCAGAAGCCAGTTTAGGGCCAGCCGTTCGGAGAGCGGCGCTGTGCGTTCCTGCTGGCAGGAGGAGAGAGGGGCTGCTGCCCTCCAGTCAGGGTGGGCTGTGGGCAGAGGGCACACACGGCATGGCCAGCAGCCCCCTGCCCGAGGTACGCACCCTGCCTCGGCACAGAGGCCAACGGCAGTGGGCTGGCAGCCGCTAAAAGTTAAACAAGGGGGTTTTTCATTCACAAGGGCTGTTCCAGCAGTTCCTGGTGTTGATAATAATGAATGGTGTGTAACGAAGGGCTGCACAGCTCAGGGAAACAGTTCTTTGAACGTGGCTTTTCCCCTGTAGTGCGTCAGGACTAACAACCTGATTTCTTCCGATGGCAGGTGATGGCATAGGAAGCAAACTGGAAGGAAAAGTGTTCTCACAGAAAACAATGCAAGGCGCCAGGGTTTTTGCTTGTCGGTCATAAAGTTTGCCTTAAAAGGTGAGGATCTGAGTTTATAACAACAATAACGTAGGTCAGATTTTATCCAACTATAAAGATAGGCACGACCATTTGATGTAATGGTACATTGGTGTTCAGTACGGTTCACAGGAGGTAGCAGTATTTTGGGGGGTGGGTTGGTAGGTGAGCAATTACGTTCTCTACCACCTATCTGGTGTTGGAAGGAATGGTGACCAAGTGTTTTTCCCATTGCTAGGCATCCCCTGTATAACGTAAGGCCTGTTATTTTATTTACTTTTTATTTACTGGCAGTGTTTCCAAGGTTGTGAACCTTTGAGCTTTATTAACATCTTTACTTTTTTTTTATTCCAAGGTAGTAAGTATTCTAATATTCTGACCCTAATATTCTGACAACCACTATAGCGGCAACTTGAAATCAGCATACACTACATGATAGCGTTAATTTATTTCAAATGTGTCTAGTTTTACACAAAGCTTACTTTTCACTCATCTATATAGGTATGAATATAGGTGAAGGTGGGTATGGGAGATATGAGGTGTTTTCACTCGGCTGTTTGTTAACCTCTGACAGGTGATGAAGAATCCACATTTGCTCTCTTAAAAACTTTAATTTCCTTTTTTTTAACGTTTGTACCCCCAGAGTTACTGGTTCTGCCCCCTCTCTTGTTTCAAAATTCAGTAAGAAAAGAAAATTAGCACTAAATGTCACTTTATAATTGCAATAATGATCACACAGCTGTGCTTTCCTGGTTGTATAATGCATGTCAGGATCAGTTTAGGAGCTCAGCCTCATTTCCTGCCCAGATGTAACTCTGGTGACCATTATTACAGTAGTAAGGCTCTCCTCATTCATTATAGCTGTGGTCTGAGGGAGGGCTGCACGGCGTCACGGAGGCCAGCATAGAAGGGTGTAGCAGCTCTGGGTTAGCTGACTGCAAGGTTTTGCCAGTGCAGGATATGTACGGATAGAGCGGCTGCAGACGGCACAGCCGGCTCAAGCACATGCGCCCCTGTGTGCGTAAAATAAAAAAGGTAATAAAAAATAACTTAGGTGTGCCTTTCTTTCTAATGAAATGTTGTCTTTATTTATGAGCATGTGAAATTCTGAGGAGGAGCTCTTACACTTAAATGAACCTGTGAGCAGCCCATAGAAAAGCAAGTGCCTGCAGCGCTAATAATGAGAACTGACAAGGCGATCCTGCTGTGTTTATTTATGACCTTCTGCCTTTGTTAGCTCTTGTGAGAAATTCCTCTCTAACCATAACAATATTGCTGGAGCTTGGCACTGCACTGAGGAATCCTACGGTGCCCTGAGGCCGCCCACTGGCACGGGTACAGCTCGCAACAGATTGGCACGGTTGTTGAAATTTTCATATGTTTTCCCTTTATTTATTTTTTTACTTAATTCATGAGGCTGTTGTTTCCTTTGGTACATTTGTTCATTCTGACAAGCATCCTTTAGAAGTATTTTGAGACTTTGCAAAGATCTGACTTACTAATTTGCTTTTTTTCCCTCTTTTTTGGTGATCTATCTAATGAATAACTTAAAGGTTGAAATGAGCTGTGGCTTGGTAGTTCCATCAGGTAGATCTTAGAAGTTGTGATATAGGTAGTGGTCTTTTTAAAGAAAGACAGCAGTGTATAGACACTGGCTCCATTTGTAGGCTTCAGCGTACAAGACTGTGAACAGGAGCTGGGACAGGAGCTCAAGCAAAACTGCTGCAAAGCAGAAATGACCTTAGAAGCCACGCAGCAAAACTTTCATAAGATCAAGAGCTGTTTTCTTCTCAAGCTGTAGCACTTACAAACCATGCCTTGATAAGAGATAGCTCTTTTCTCATCTTCCTATCAGATGCACTCCCCAAAAGCCTTCTTGGCCCAGCTCCCTAAGCTGTGTTGCAATGGTCAGATAGGCTTGGAGGATGGAGAATCAGCAATAGGTAAGGCTGCACCTGAAGGTCTGGCAGGGCTGAAGTCTCTGCTTCCTCTTGCAAGGACCAGAAAGCAGCCATTGACTAGAGCTGCAGTTCTTTTGGCTTCCCATGGGGGAAGAGGAGCTGCCAGAGAGGAGAGCGAAGGATCACTGCCTTACAAGATCCTGGGAAACCCTCTTTCAAAGAAGCTTCCAGCTGCAGTTCTTTCTTCTTCCACCACTGTCATTTTACCCTAACATGTTTTTTCACTCTCAAAATGCAGTGCAACAAGAGTACAGATCAATGGGGAAAGGAGTTACATTTTACTGTATTTGCAAGTATTTTATACAAATGGCTTCCAAGTGCACTGTGGGCTGTGGCACTGCCATGGTGCTTGCTGGAGGGAGCTGCAGCAGGGGACATAGCCTGGCAGGTGTTGGAGAAGGACAACTGGCACCTCCGTTGAAGGGCTGGGTAAAGTATCATCATACAAAAAGGCACCCTGCCCAGTAAGGCCCCACCAAGTGATCATCCATTGTGGCAGCCACATTTTGAGGACCACGGTTGTTGTACCCTGGGCATCCTATCCATGCTTTCTTGGAATTTTTTCAGACCACTTTTATTAGCATTGCAACAAATAGGTAGTTCTGTGCAATACCAACCTCCTCCCTTAAAGACACGGAAAATTTCGGAAGAACAGCCCACTACAAGCTTTATCTAAAACATATCTATCCTCTCTATCATAAGGAAAAGCTGCAACATTTAATCATGCTCAAGCACACAAAAACCTCAAAATTCCTCACAGATGTTTTTCCTTTGTATGATATGTTAAAGACCAGTAGTAGTTAATCTGTTGGGGTTTTTTGGTAGATTGCATAGTACACAGTGTTCAGTGTTTCTGTAGTGACATGTCCATGTGTCTCTTCATTTACTGGATTTCAAGAGTGCACTTGAAATTATGAACCTGTTGGATAAAGTTTAGTTTAGTTCACTCAGCGATCAAGTCAACCCTGGCGTTATCCCTAGCCTTGAGAAATATAGCTGTCTTAGCCTTTCCATGCCAGAATGGTGCTTAGCAGTAGATGGGGAAGGGTATTGGTCTCTCAGAATTTTTTTCTTAATGCCCAGTTGAAGTGCTACAAGTTATGCTTCCTACTTGGCTAGTCAAGGCATTATTTCAAAAAGAAAACTGAAGCCAAGACACTTTTCTAGAATTTCAAAATCCTTTTGAAATTCGTATAGAGATTTCTGAGACTTGAGTTCTACGTAAGTTTGTTAAAGCTATATCATCTCAAAATACCACATTCCCTGGCTGCTTAATTATTTAGCATGCCCAGCAAGCACTGATCTACTGCAAAGAAATGTGAATTCCAGAACTTGGGCTGTTGTGGGAGCCTTGTTCTCGCAGGCATGTGTGAGAAAGAATCTGAAAGTTTATTTTCTGCTTTTTTACTGTCTTGAATTTCATTTTCCAACCTTTTCCCAGGTTGCCAGGGAATGTAAATATGGGAGGGGTTGAGTGAACAGCTCTTGAAGAGTAATTGTTTGGTTTTGCTGCCGTGGTCCACAGACCTCAGAAAGAAGTTTGCAGTCTGTATGTGTGGCAGGGGGTAAGAAGCAAATCAGAAGCAGAGTGATCACAGCCCCGTGTGTTTGTACTCCACTGATGGTCAAACTATACTCCACTGAGTCACATTGGATTCAGTAAGAATGGAGAGAAAAGGGATCTGGGATGAGAGGTTCTTGCATGAGGATGAGACAATGAGCCTGAAGTGGCAAGTTAAGCTGAATTTACTGAAGTAAACCTTATAGCACTCCTTTCTGCCTATTATCCCAACACTGCATATCCAGTATTTTAAATAAGACTTAATTCATTAATTAATATTGTTCTCTGAGGGAAGTCACTTTATTCAGTTCCTTAAAAAGGAGGTCTTTATAACGTTTAGCAATCTTTTTGATATATGCATTTTTCTCCTCCTTTCTGCATCTGATTCAAGAGGAAGAGATGGAAAGTTAACAGAGCACCTGTGTTTTTGAAGTTTAAGATGTGTCTGGGGCTTATTTACCATCTCATTGAATTGTGGTATTTGGTTACAGGGTGTTGTGGGAGAGAGAAGAAAGAGACACAGTATGATGCATGCACAAGCCCTAAGCTAATGAAAAACTATGTTTTGTAGATCCTTATTCCCACGGTAACCTGCTGGGACAGACTTTTTTATCAAACCATAACTCTACAAAGGGTATTAATATGAAAAAAAAAAAAAAAGAAAAAAGGCAAGTGCTGTAGATCAAGAGTTTTTAAACCTTGGGCATACAGGTGTATAGGTTCAATCAGTTGTTTAAGCCCTTTATTGTGCTCCATGCATAGGTGGCCTTGGGCTGTCAGAACAGCTCACTTGTTATCAACTGTGGCATGACAATATCTGCTTTCAGTCATCAGTGGGCAATTGGTTGTTGGACCAACACTTTCTCTATTTTCTCAGCTGCAGTGTCCAAATCAGATAGTATTGTAGGTCCAAGCTTACAAGCACAGTTAATGCCTTAGGGATGCCACGTGGGATAGTCTGAGAAGCATATGTGTAGAAAGATGTCAATTAATAGTTGCAGAATAGGTGTGTTGTGACTCAGGGTGTGCCCATAGTAGTAAACAGTAAGGTACATTCAGCCACATGAGGTTGTGTGGTCATGTTCAAAGGGCTTCTCCTACGTGAGGTGCCCTGCACAGACTCTGAGAATCTCTGCACTGCAGTCTCATGGGTGTAGTGCAGGTGAGGCATGGTGTGAATTTTACCGCATTACATGTTATGGTATTCTGAAGTTTTGTTTGGTCCTTTCTGCTTGAGCCACACCTGCACAATATCAAGTTTTTGAATATATAGTCTCAAAGATAGGTGGTCTATGCCTGACTGCATGTGCTTCAAGTTTCCAAAGTATGATAGCCAGAGTAAGTGGAATAAAGGGAGTAAACAATACTTTCTAATGCATATTGCCACTGCTCTTTCTGAAGTGTTTGGTCTCTTTCAGATCTCCGACCCATATGTTCTATTAATAATGTCTAGTTCTTTCTCATGTACCTTTGCTCAAGTCCGTGTTTGTCTTTATTGTGATTTGGTACTCCTTCCTTACTTAGTCTGATTCCTTTCTACATCAGCTGTGAAAGCAGAGTGAGTAGGTAATGGGAGGAGGACTAGCGGCCACATGGTGTTTTCCCTGTGGCTTTTTGATGCTGAACTCAGCATGGCCGGAAGCACAGCCAGGAGAGTAGTCTGGGCTGGTGAGCAGGGTGGTCACGCAGTGTCCATTCAGATTAAAAATCAAGACAGCATCACTAAGCTTGCTGCATAGAGGGAGAAGGGTAGTGATCCCCAAAAGAACAAGCTCCAGACAGCCTGAAAAGTTTTGGATCAGTACATATTTGGCTTAATTCAGCTTCCTCTCTGTTTTATCCTGCCAGTTTAGTCTGTCTTCTCCCTGTGGAGACAACTGTAGGCTACATGATCTAGAAAATGGTTGTAATCCAAAGAGATGGCAAAAAGGGAAGTCTCACGTCAATGTTCTTTATATGAAAAACCCTTTAGGTTAAACAGAAGGGATTTCATGTTTGGGAGTGGTTAAGTTTGGTACTATGGATAGGAAGAAGTATGAATAAACTAAATTTTATTAGATTGCTGTTATGCAAACACAACTTTTCTTTCTTCTTCATAGGGGCCATTTGTTGTGGTTTTCATTGATTTGGTTGTTTCTTTAAAGGTTGATGATTTATTGATAAATGACTGATGCTGTAGCTACAAGAGTTGTTAGCTGGGATTTTTTTCTTTGCTACAGTACTGACAAAATGAATGAATCCTAAGGGTTCATGTTTTTTTGTTTTTAAATTTTATTTCCAGAAATTCTATGTGCTAAGCATTCTGCTTCAGAGATAAATAGGGAAGTTTGTATCTTGAGAGATGCTGTATTATTGTTTTTCAGTTCTGGAGATTTACTGTTTATTTTCAATATTAAAAAGTATCCTTGTCAGACAGGCTGTGTGTCCTACGCTTTACAGTCTTCGTTAGACTTTGTCAATTTGCTTTGATGGCACATGGGTCATTAGTGTCTATCATTTCATACACAGGAGTCAGTGTTTAGAAGCCAGTGACTTTTTTGTGCCATCAGGTTACTTGATGCAGCTGTAGGATTCAGGAGCCCCTTCCTGGTAGCTGCCAAGGAGCTGCAGACCCCGCGGGCAGCGAGTGGCACTCGGCAGGGGCAGGGGGGAGTGTGGCTGGTGGGGCCTTCATCTCATCAGTTTTGAATTTCTAACTGCCATGAGTTGGTTTTGGTGTAAAGCTCTTGTTTGGACAAGCAAATAAGGATCCCATTGTGGATCACTTTAGGCACAGTTATGTGATTTATCCATCCTAGCAACTTCTTCTCATCCCATGTCTGACAGATGTGGGCATGTCATGTTCTGTTCTTGGACTCCTGTATCCCTAGGCCAACAGTTTTTATTTTTAGGTTAGGTTGTCTTACAAACACAGATCCTTTGCTTGCTAAACAAATGTCATAAAAAATTATTCTTTCTTTGAATGAACAGTCATTTGCTTGGCAATTAGGTAGTAAGCTGTGATTTGAATGTTTTTCCAAGTCAGCTTTTTGTAGATAATTTCTTGATGACTGATCTAATTCCAGGATCTCATAGATTGAAAAGACATCGGGCAGGGCACTGGCACAGCATTGTTTGATTGCACTTCTTGGTTGCTTGAGTGAATATAGGGCTTTTGGGAAAAAGATTTTTGCATCCTCAGGGATTTGCCTATAAAACTTCTCAGGGAAAGTACTTGATACTGATCAGAGAGAATACAGTTCAGTAGCCAAGTTATTTTGCATATGAGGAAGCATATGAGGTCCACAGAATGAAGGGAATGTCTTTCCCCAGCAAGTGGTACTTTGTCACTAAATTTAGTGCAAGACTCTAGTATTTTTATCATATACTTAGAATTCCCTTCCTTTAGAATATTGCATGAATAGTTTATCACATAGAGGTTAAAGTTAAAAATCTGGTTTAAAACGCTGAAACATATAGTAAGTGGAATTAAGTAAGATTTCTAGGTAACATGAGTATCACAAGAAGTATCTTTGCCTAGCTATTGTCAAAGCTTGTGTTTGTCTTGCGAGTGAAACAAGCCCTCTCCTTACAGTAGCATGTTCTAAGGTAGAGTTGTGCCTGTCAGTAGAAATCAAGCATTTTCCTCAGGGAGGTGTTTGTACTATAAGTGGTCTTCTCTACTTTTCCTGCTCCAGACCTTGATTTAACAAGATTCAGTGAATGAACCTTGTTTTCCCACAGAATTAATTTCAGTAAGGCACGTAAAAGGGATTTTGGCAGAAATGTAATGGCAGCCCTGCTGTCTCCTGTTAAACAATTTTTTAAGGATGTGCATTAGGTACATTTTTTGTTCTTAGTTGAGGGCCGTTATGCGGCTGGTGTGGAAGGAAGATACCCAGGCTGGGGGTAGCAGCCTTTGAAATTACAAGAATTTTCCGCGTGGTCCCAGTCGTTGCTGCGCCCGTGCGTTTTTCCGGTTGCGTAGGCGCTGGGAGACTGTTAGCTCGCTCGCTGCCTCCACAGTGTGACCAGCAGGGCCTTTGGAAGACTTCTTGAAACATGCTATTATAGGCTGCTTTGTGATGAAAAGAGGTCTTACAAATATCTTGAAATTTTAACAGAGCTATTGTGGGTTTTCCTTTTGTGTGCGTATGTGTGTTTGTCAGCCAAATCATTTGCTCAAAGTTAATCTCAATTACAGAGCATATTGTTCATAATCCCCCATGGCTCCAAAACAATAGCAGAGTGTATGTCTGTTTGAATATGTATTTACATACTTACATGTGAAATATGTTTGCTTGTATATATAATTTTGCTTCTAAAGTGGTGATTCATATTAAAGAGATGGATATTTCATGCAGGATCCTGTCTTTTGAGCAGCACCATCCTGAGGAAGTACTGCAGGAAGGCCTGAATGGAATGAGCAGGCTTTGATCCTGCAGCCAGGCAGTTGATGCAGCTCCTACGTTTAGCGCTGGGATTCATCCCAGCACAGTGGATGGTAGAGTCCGGGGGGTTCAGCTTCTTGGAGACAGAAAGGTTTCGTGTGTCTTTAATTTTGATATCTACAGAATACCTCTGCTTTTCTTCTATCCCTGAGCATAAAGGAACTGGTAGGCAATAGTTGGAAAATTTAAATAAACCACAGGCTGTATGTGCTCTGCATAATCCTCGCAAGAGAGCCCCCAGCTGCAGTTCTTAGAGAACTTAGGCTGTGATTTAGCGCATAAGAACTCTGTTAGCAAGGTGCCCCACATTTTCTTCTCCTGCTGATTTCAGAGAAAGTGCTCATCCTTTTTCAACTGAAAGTATTTAGCAAGGGATTCCCTTAAAATCTTGTTTTGTGTCTTCTGAGACATTGCTAAGCAAAACTTGCAACTACACAAAGTATTTGCAGTGTAAATTTTTGCTCCACACTCCATTACAGTGAATGCTGTAATCCTGTCACACTTGGTGTGTAAAATTGTGGTATTGCTGAGCTACTGTAATTCAGAGCTACTGAAATATCCCTTTGCTGTTTATTGGATCTAGGTGTGTTCCTCGAGTAAGTTAACGTTATTATATTATGTATGGGTGTTTGTAGGGGTTTTCTTCCTGTGGTCTCTTTGTAGCTTTGGGTTTTCTAGCCCTGGATAAACAGTTTGCTTCCTTCTACCCCTTGCTGCCCACGTTGCAGTAGTAAAATGGTGTGCTGTTTCAAGTGTCTCTCCTGTCACTCTGATAAGATCATGCCACCAGGAAGGCATAACATTATAATCCCAAGCACAATGTGATCCTGTTCATTTCAGCTCTTGTTCTTGTCAGACGGACAAGAAAAAAGGTCGTGCACAGGTGGAAGGTGAGGCTGGAACTGAAGATAGTTAAAGATAAAACACTTTGTTAAAAGAGATAAATCCTGCATGGGGACATTTCAGTTTGTAATCAAGGTATTATGTAGAAATGAACTTTGAAAGCTAGTTAGGATGTCCTGAATAATACAGGAGATAATGCTGACCAAGAGAATACAGAATTGTAATACAGATTTGTGATGGGAGGCAGGAAATATTTTGTCCTTATTTTTTCTTAGAATTGATGTCAGATTTGAAAATATAACAATACCAGAGACAGGAATAATAAGATTGCTGTGCAAGAAACAGATCTGTAGGAAACACAAGACTACTGGTAATTCTAAACTTGCTAGATTTTACTGGAAGAAATGAGTGCTTTCCAGAAAAAGCCTCTGAAAAGAGGCAAAATTTAAGGCATGCCTTCGGGTATGGGGACTTCAGGCCCTTAAAAGAATCCCAGCAATTACCTAACCTGCCAACTTTCCAACAAGATAAATGGAAGCACTGTAGCTTGAAGGTGCCTTGGTTTGAATGAGATGCAGTAAGTAAGGTCTCTCTGTTCTTTACAGGCATCATAGATCTGATACTACTTATAAAAGAAGAATAGAGTTGGTGCCCTGCTGACTAAATTGTCCTCTAGAGGAGTATTAGTTACAGAGCTTTTTTGTTAACTAGGCTGTATGCTTAAACCTCTGTGAATTTCTCCTATTAGCAGGCTTCCTAATAGCTTTACATGTAGATTTGCTAAGTAAATGCAAGTGTATCCATGTAATTTACGTATATAATGTGTATGTTTATACTGTTTTATATATAAATAAATGTTTGTGATGTGGAATTTGGATAACTTCACTACTGTTCTGTTAAAATGAGGTAAAAGAAAGCAATAAAATACTGATAATAGGAGAACAGAAAGGTAACTTCTGCCCTTTCTGTCCAGGTGCTTCACATAAAGTCTTTCTTCTCCTTCACTTTAATTTCCCAGTTAGCTTTTTTAGTTGAGGTGTTTCTAAAGCCTCTGTATGCTGCAAGTTTCCTCGTTGCTTGCCTGCTCAGGCTTTCCACCTTAGAAGACTAGGTAAGACCTCAAAGTATGTTAACAAAAAAGAAAAAAAAATAAAAATCGAAACACACAACCCCACTCCCCCCCAAACAAATTAAAAAACCCATACCACCCTGTACAGAAGAGCTGATATTTCTCATTTTAGCCCACTTGAAGACAGTGTAGGAGATTGTTTGGCACAGCCCAGACTTCTGGATAGGTAACAATCTTTTGTGCCATCATGAGATCAACTTCTTTCTCGGTTTTCTTCATGTGTCTGATGAGTGAACACTATTATTGCATCTTCAGCAGATACATTGGTTGTGGAGTTCCCCCCATTCCTGGGAGGAAATCACAGTGCTTACGCTGAGCGCGCATGGGGAGCGCAAGGTCCTGGCGGGTGCGCTGTGCCTGCCAGGCTGCGCCCTCAGCCTGCACTGCATGAGAGTGGCGTGGCTTCACAATTTAAGTAGGCTGGTGTCGTGCAAGCTTCTCTCTTCCTTTTTCACCTTGGTGAAGGAGTTTCATCAGGTGGGTGAAGAAATTCCTGGAAAGCAGGCACTCAAGAAAATGCCTAAGACTCATCAGTTGATCTACTCTTGTGAAAGGCTGGAGAAGTCGATGTGACCTGACAGGAAAAGTGAACTTTAGTCCCATCCCAAAGTTTTGCCTTAGTCTGTGAACAGCAGATAATTTCATCTAGGGCAGTGCTAATTTCTTCATGGCTTTTCCATTATTCTGGCAAATTTACTTTGGTTTGCCGACACAAATGAAAGCTTTAACACCACACACCCTTTTAAAATCTGTGTTATTCTAAATGTAAACCTTTGTGCTTTCTATATATTCTGTCAGTTGTGTGCCTGTTTTTTTACAGAGAATTTATATTCCTTTAGAATAGACTCTATTCTGCTACATTCAGTTTTCAGAGGTTTATTATATGCTTTTCAGCAGCATTTGTTTTATCAGCACTTCCTGCAGCATTTGTTACACATGACGACAGCAGCGATTTGATTCCATTTAGAAGAATACCATATTATGTATGGAAAAGCAGTAATTGCTTACCTGTTTGCCAAATACATTCTGCTATGAAAAATATCTAGTGTTGCTCTATGCAGTACCAAGCAGTGTTATTTCTTGTTTACATTTTCTACAGTTGATAGTTCCAAAAAAGAAACAATGAAAATAGTTTATTGCCCACTTTGTAATTAAATTTCCATTTGTACCGATTTGGAAGTCTGCTCTTGAATGAAAGCATCATCCACATGTAGACTGAAGTTTTAGCCTTAATTTTTGCTTTTCATATGCCTAATGAAATACGGGTACAATTTCATGCTTGTCAGAAAAAGCAAAATTTAACTGTGGTAAGAGTTGTTCTTGAAGTATTTGTGGGAACTCACTAGAAATAAGGTCCGCAAGATGCCCTGCAGAGAGCTGAGTCGGGTGGTTTGCATTCACTACCCTTACAACAAGGAGGAATGAAACATAGCATTCTATGTGGCTTCTAGTGAGTGTTAGCAGTGCTTAAACTGTTAATCCTCCTCTTCCTGTGCCTTGGAAGACCTGGCTGTGAGCCTCCCTTGTAATGGAGGTAGTCATCACTGGGCAGGGCTCTAAGTACACCATGTGAGTTTTGTCCATGTTCTGTGACTTCTAAAAAACTTCATTTTTTGTTATGAAAATTAGGCAGCACTAAGGCTTTGCTTCCTGAGCTCTTTGCTCGGGCAGAACTCAGTTCTTTTTGTGCTATTAGGACAAGGGGCCCTGCTGTCTGTGGTGCAACCACTTGCATGAGCCAAACAAGTGAAGTCCGGATCAGCCAAAGTAGTAATGCACTCTGTCATCCCGGTTATTTCAAGTCTCAGAGGTCATTTAATGACATGATCTATTGTGAGGTAGCCCCCTGCCACTTTTTTGAGCTTTAATTTGATAGTAGAAATAGTAACATAGTTACATGCTCTTCCTGACCTGCCAATAGCTACAGAAGCACAGCAACATTGGCACCTTCTGGTTTGTATGAGGTTTTTCTGTGATGCTTAGGAATTAACATTTTTCCTGACAGTTGGGGAGCATCTGCTTGCTTTGTCAGAGCATTCTTGGTTTTTCATATCTGATCTTAAAATTATTTGAAACCCCTAATTACTACCACAGATTCAAAGACCGGTATAACTCCTGTGTTACAGCTTGAGGGAATATGTCCAGCAGTTCATAGTTAGAATTCAGATGTGCTGTGACCTACAGAGGAAATTTCTCTGAAAATGCAGCAGTTATGAGCTGAAATGGAGTAACTTTTTAGCAGTGTATTCAGATGGAATTGAAGAGAACCTGTAAGCTGTACATTAGTATCTGATGGAAGTGGGGAAGCAGCAGTCCTTGTTCCTTGGTGGCCAATGGATCCAGTGCTGCTGCTGAGGTCAGGGCCTCTTCTCATCTTGCTGCAAGGGAGTGTTACAGGGCTGCATATTTTACACTCTTCTCTCATTGTGGTAATGGTTTAGAGTGAAGTGTATAAGCTGTAATTTTAATGGTAGCAAACCCCAAAATTAAATACTGTGTGAAAGTGAAACTGATGTATCATTTTCATTAGTCTTGGTATGCTCAGGCAGAATTTGTGGGATTAATTTTGAGATCTTAATCCAGATGGAAGTGGTTAAATTCAATGCTGAATGAATTTGATTCCAATTCATTTGTTGCCCTTGCTTGTTCTTTTTCTCAAAAGAATTAGTGATTAAACAGAGAATTGTGCATACCGTCCTTGTTTTCTATCATCTTTAACTACATGTTAAAGACAGCCTCTCAGTTATCTGCTGCATCAAGGAAACAAATGGATCTTTTGCCATGCCAGCTCTTAAGTCCTGGGGCCTGAGTATTCGTGCAAGCACTCATGTTCATTTTCCCTTTTTCCTCAGGATTTATCTGGATCCATTGACGACTTGCCGACTGGAACTGAAGCAACCCTCAGCTCAGCTGTTAGCGCGTCAGGCTCTACGAGCAGCCAAGGGGAGCAGAGCAACCCTGCACAGTCTCCGTTTTCCCCCCATGCTTCTCCACATCTCTCTGGCATCCCGGGGGGCCCATCGCCTTCCCCTGTAGGCTCACCTGTTGGAAGCAACCAGTCAAGATCTGGTCCCATTTCTCCAGCGAGTATTCCAGGTAAATTTGTTCTAACAAACAAAATGAAAACAATTGGTAGGCTTATTAAATACATAAATAAATACTCCCGTATTCCAAACTGATTTGTTTTCTGAGAATCCTGCATTTTCAGGGCCGCATACTTAGAGCAGGAGTAAATTCAATCTAAACTTCAGCTGCCAAGCCCTCAGAATGCTCAAAATTCTGAATTTGACTTCACAGAGGTGTTCGATAAATGTCTTTATCACCAACCAATGCTAATACTTAACTGTAGTTTTTGTATTTGGTTTGTGGTCATTTGTCACATACTTCTCTCAATTATTTACAGGCTTTTTTTTGTTCTAACTGTGTATTTTTGTTGGGTTTGGCTCTTGAGCTTGAATGGTTATTAGTTGCAGGATGAGGCAGAGATTTTCCAACTCTGTATTGTGGCAATGTAATTTTGGACATGAATACGGAATATTGTATGAGATATTTCTTAATATTTGCAAGGATTAACAAGTTACTAGGGATTCAGCCCCACCAGCAGTAACTGGAATACCAGTCGCAGGCTTCCCACTCACTTTCTTGTGCAGTTTAGAGTATGATAGACAGTCATGTATGTTCAAAAATTTGTGGAAATCTGTTAAGATACCCAGAAGAAAAAAATTACATACATTAATTTCAGTTCTTACCTTATCCCCACCCATCTGGCATGTTACTTGCTCCAGGGGGTCAGGCAGCAATTTGTATTTAGTATTTCTGGTGAGTTTCTTCTCTTTCTGAAGCTCAAGTTTTTTTATTATCTTCTGACATTTTGAATACTAGGGGAATTCCTAAGAGTAGGAGAGTGCTGACATTACCCTAGGGATAACATCAGTTGCTGACAAAATCACAAAATAATAAACATGGAGCTCAGTTAAAAGAAACAAAAGCAGAGGTGCCTTTTTGTTAGGTGATTTGAGTGTTGCTGTAAACCAAACGCTGGTTAAAATTCAGAGGGCAGCGTGTGTTTCGGTATTTGATACAAAGGTATCTGTGTAGAATGTTCGTGCCTGTTTGTCTGCACCAGTTAAACTAGATAAGGAGAGGAAAGTAAGCACAGTGCACACAGGAATGTTTAGTACTAAATGTGGCCTGAGTGTATTGAGCCCTGATGCTGTGTGCATGTCCTGCAGTTATTTCTTCCCTCCCCAGCCACTCTGACTGGCAGCACATGCTCAGGTGGAGCAGGAATAGCAGGGATAGAGTATTTGCATTGTATGCAATGTGGTAGCTTTGTATTTCCAAGGCAGTTCCTAGTATTTGGTGTAGAAATTCATCTCTGTTGTTGAGGGAAGCCAGATAGTCCACCTAGCTGCAAAGGTAACATTTTGCCATAAACAGATTCAGGCGAGTAAATGGATTGGCATTTTAGCAACCTGATTGCTGAATAGGGAAAAAATGTTGTGACACTGAAAATAGCTTTATTGTAGCCATGATATGTAAGGGTGAGCATAAGTGTGTAGGGGGAGAGTAATAACTTTTATGAAACCACCTGATCGCCATGGGGTAAAAATAGAAGGGATATGGGCTCAGAGGTCAGGGTCAGAGTCACTTCATCCCATCAGATGGGCCCCAAAAGCTCATTTTTATAACTCACCTAGTGAAAAGCATTGTCTCTACATACAAACTGTGCCACCATTTTGCACGGTGGTTTTCTGGTCTGCTGCAGTAACACAAAAGCAATTCTTTCTCAGGAACGATTTTTATGAATGGTGCTAAATCAAAATCACCCTCCACTGTTTCCCTGTCATAGACAAGCTTCTGGTCTCTGCAGCTCTTGCTAAAGGTGAACTCCCAGGCGTGAGCTAAGGCAGCACTCTCCGGAGGGCAGCCAGGCAGCTGCGGTAGCATTGCTGCTGCTGCTGCTGCT
>WAAG01075177.1:340-11689 GCA_013390105.1 Tichodroma muraria
CAGAAAGGGCAATTTTACTTTCTATTGTAACACTATAAAAATAAGGTTATCTGTTATATGTGTTAAGACACTGCAAGGTCAGGCTATTAAAATAATGAATCATTTTAATGATGTCAATACAAAAGTGAAGTAAACAAATAAGAGGAGAGACAAATGGCAGGTATGTTAAAAACAAAGATGTGAATTGACTGAAGTATAAAGGCATATATATTTAAAAGACAGTCTTTTTGCTCTGCTTTCTCAAGGCGGCATCTTCGGCTCTTGTTATTTATCTTGTCCTGCCGTGTTGAAGGTTTTGTGATACCACCTGTAAGAGGTTTTGCTGGTTTCTGCATTTCGGTTGGTTTGGGAATGAAAAGCTAGCTTAAGTCTTGATTGACTTCTGCTGTGCACATCTGCAAAAAGGGAGGAATAATGTTTTACTAATAATGTCTTCAGAGGCACGACATGAATAAAGGCATAGGTAGCCCTATCTTTATGAGACAGCTAGCAGGTTGTATCTTGATTTGTTGAAGGGATGTTCACTGTCATGGCTGAAAGCCATGTACAGAGCTATAATTCAGTCAATTAAAACCACATAAATAATGTTTAAATGCTGCTTAAGAACATGCTCACTGACTGCTCTGTATGTGTATGGAACATATATATTTATATTAGCTATTTATATTAGCTATTTATAAGTCAGTATTTAGCCTGTGATAAATCCATGGGATGGAACAAACTTCAGGTAACAAATAGTTTAATGTACAGGACACTAGATGTAGTTCTGGAAATGTGTCTCAAAACTGTCTTCTTCCATTTCCATAGCAGCTGTACATGTCAATTGTACAGATTGACATCTGTACAATTTCTGCAAACACATCTTTTAGTGTCTTCTGGTTTTAAATGTACAGCATAACTGCTGATACATGATCCCATTTGTAAAGCCCTGCCTCTCTCACAAATGCCTTAGTTTCTCAGAACAAATCATCGACACGCTGTAGCTAAGTCTCTTCAAAGATGGCCCACAGTCCAAAACCATGAGATATATAAGATGGTGACCTAATGAATGAACAAGTAGGAGGTGGCTGTGACTTTCTAGCCGGCTCCCCTGCAAACAGACCTCTGCTTAAATGGGGTAGCAATTGCAGGAATTGTGAGCTCAGGGCAGGACTTTGTATTTTGCTTGTTTGATTCTTCAGGACAGCTAGGGAACGGAATTGTCATTTTTAGGTTTTTGATGTATATTGTCAAAAACACATAGCTTTTTTGAGAATGAATTATTGCAGTGAAAGTAAGCAACATCTGCAAAATTTAATTAATTAATGGGTATCTCTTAAAATACGTAAGATAATAACCACAGGACATCAATTACAATGGTGAGGAATGCTTGCCTAAAGTAAGAGATGGATCACCCTAATTCCTCTTGTTTGTCAGCTAGGAGTGATGAGAAATTTATGCTTGTCATTCACCAAGGATTAATGTAGTTAGCCTTGAAACCTTGACCACTTTGTTCTGAATGCTTGCTTTCAGACTTCTGTCTCACTTAAATTATGAATGAAAAGACATTTGTAATGAGTCTTCTGGCCATTGTTTTTGATCCCTTTCAATTCCTTTCAAAAACTAGAAAAGAAGGGACACACGTTTCTGTAAACAAGCAATGTTATAATTTTATTCATGTGGCAGTAATGTGTGAACTGGTGCAGTAACTACCAAGTGAGCATACCAGGTGTCTGTGCAGTCAGGTATTGGTTGAGTCACCATTTCTGGTGGTATTTAAAACACGTAGATGTGGCACTTATAGACACAGTTTAGTCATGGGCAAGGCAGTGCTGGGTTAGCAGTTGGACTCCATGATCTTAGAGGTCTTTTCCAAACTAATCAATCTGTGGTTCAATCTTTTACTTCATAAATGTGTTTACATGTTTGTGTCCCGTTGAAGTCAATGGGTTATGAACACTTTTTTACATGTAAGCATGTGCCTACTTGATTTTAAATCTGGAAGTAGAAGACATGAATGCAGCCCAGCTGTAAATTTCTTTTCTTTGAGCTGCATTTTTCATATTCTGCTTGAAAACAAACAATGTGGCTTGATTTTCAAGGATTTCAAACTGAGCAAATTCAAGTCAGAATAGTACTTTATAATCCTAAGGGATGCTTTGTTTTTCAGCTTTACCAGTGGGGCCTTACACACCTTTGCCAGTGAGGCATAGGAGGAATTGCTTGTATAATATCTATCATAAACTCTGGGATACACAGATAGAAGGAACCTCATAAGAATAATGACTTTTTATTGATGACTGCTCTGAGCTGAAATTAATGCATCTTCTGTCTGCAAAGATGAAGCAATTTAAAAAGGAGAAAAGAACATATCCAGTGAGTAGCAGATCTGTTTAATTTAGAAAATTTTATAAAAACACATGGCTAAGAGATGTGAAAGATGACTTCATGGGACCCATCTGTGTTATTTAAAATGTGATTAAACTATTTTGAAAAGGATTTCTAAGTGATTTTTAGAAATATTTATAAAGGGTAAAAAAGATTGTTTAGTAAAATGTAGGAAGATACAACTAAGTGTAACAGAGTGAAGTTGTGCAGAGAAAAAAAGTAATCTAGATCAGCAGAACGAGTTTGTTAGTGCTAAAATACACTAAATTGTTATAAATTTTCCCAAGGAACATAATAAAAGCCCCATTATTGACTGTGCAGAAGAAGAATCTGTAAGTAATGTGTCCCTGGAAAAGTCTAATGTAGCTGATGAAATGCTTTTTGAATCCCACTTTGTATTTTTTTGAATGAAGAAAATATTAGTGAAACCTCTGATTTGACCGAGTTATCTCTGCAGAAAAATGAAGCAAATGTTAAGAAAAGAACAAGTAAGTACTGCCTGCATTTTTTTTTTTTTTTTTGAAACTAATCTATACTGTTCACTTTGGAGCACTATATCTGGGTAAAGAAATATTTACAGCAATCCAAATCTTCCAGTGCATTGCTCCAGCAAACTGATGTGATTTGGCTTCTAACAGGTCAAAGCCATTGGATCAGAGTGGAGGGTTACATATAACACAGGTCTTAAAATATTTGCATTAATTGGGAATGTACAAATTCATTCATCAGTAAATAACTGGAAAGATACAGAATAAATAGGATAAATAACTAAAGAACAGTTAACAGCCTGATATGTGGGCAGTCTTCTGATCCTCTTGGAACTGGACAGCTTTGGGAATCAAAGGTCAGGACTAAACTAGGGCATACTTCTATCCAAATCACTGAATATTCTTCAAGCCACACTTATTTTGTTTTATGTGTTTGCTTTGTGGGGGAATGTAGTAGCCAAGACCTTCAAACTCTCTGGCACCAATTAAAAGCTTTAAATAAAAAACTGTCAACTTAGTCCACACACAGTAAGCAACATTCTACCTCTGCCTCCAAGAGTACAATGAACACGGCTTTTATGTAATTCCCAGCACATGCAGCTCTTCATGGGCTGTTTTCCCTCTTCTGATTTGAAAAGACTAGAGAGCACAGAGGCAGCACACAGTCAGAGAATACCGGTGTTGAAAGTCCTTGAAGTGCCCAAAAGACCTGGTAAAGTACTTTATAACATCAATTGTGTTATACATCATCACAGGAAACACTTAACTAATCTTGGGAAGTGCTTTTTTAAAAAGCCACGAGGTCCAAAGTACATATACTTTTCAAATGCATCAATATCACAAGTATATAATTATTATTATGGTGTCAGCATCAGACTTTACTGACAGCTAAATGGACCCAAAACAGGGTTTTTGTCCCAGTTGTTAGGGAAATGCTTAGCAGCTGTAAATGTATTTACTGGCCAGAAATTAATACATATTCTAAAGTGAATTTTAAAAAAAAATGCACTTAAAAATGTAATGTGAGGCAAAACTCGTACTCAAATGTGAAAAGAACCCCCTTTTTTTCAATAGTCTCTTAAGTTAACCAAACTCTTAGTACAAGATCAAAAAAGAAAGTGGACTATTTTATCGATAAAAACAGAGTGGTAAAATCTAGAGCTCATCCAGAATATAATAACTATGTGTACAGTTACATACAGTGTTTACCTAACAAATTATTAATAAACCCCTGTAATTTAACTAGAATCTTCTTCAAAATTTCATCCCAACTCTGTATGCAGCTGTAACAATTTTATTAAACCAAAAGTATTTGTGTAGCAGGGGTTGCACCATTGATTAACATGTGAACTCCCATCTTCAGCTAGCAGTAGAAATGCCAGCTCAGCCAGTAGCAGCTGCCTGTATGTGATACGTGTGATGCCACCACCGAAGGTGGCACGCAGTACGTAGGAAAGCACCCGGTGGGTTACTACACTTCAGTCGCACCTTGACATACTGTGAACTGACCTTCCCTGCTCAGTGCAGAGGGTGAGACCTGGCAGGGATGGACCACTGCCACGGCTGTCAGTGGGGAGATGTCCCAACTCAGCACATCCATCACACAGATATCCTCAGCACATTCATGGGAGACCCCAGGACTGAGAGACTCCCCCTGCTCCCAAGGAGAGCAGAAGGTTGCTCTGACTTCTCCTCAGAGGGCTTTTAATTCAGATTTTACTGATTTAGGAAAGTTTCCCTACCCCTCCTCTTCAGCTTTTAAAGACAGCTTGTGCCCTGTTATATGACCATTTGGGTTCTCTTTTTAGCTGTTGGAGAAGGCTGGCACATCTGAGGTGGGGTCTGATCAAGTCCATTTTACTCTGTAAATGCAGGAAAATGTACCTCTGTTTTGGACACCAGAAGCTGACAGAAAACACACAGATTTTATTCACAGTAGCAACTAGTGCAACCTGGACATCTTCCACTCTCAGCAAGAATGAACTTCACAGCCCACTTACTAGCACATTGCTTGGTACAATCTCAGTGAAAATCTCTAATTGCAATGTACTAATTTACTGAAATGCAGTGCTGCAGACATTTAAACAAATGATTTCACATTTTGTTGCAGCACCTGATGTTCGTATTTAGTGATCTCCTACAGGTGGTATTTCAGTTATTGGTTATTTAACGCCAAACCTGATGGAAATGTTCTATTTTTGCTCTCAGATGTGCATACAGGTTCTTCTCCGCTGGTCTGGGAGGTCTAAGGAAAGCCTGCTTGGATCTTTGTGGAGAAGAATGTAATTTTCTGACACAATGTATAAGATACGATGCCTCTTCCCCACCTTTCCTTTCCCATTATCTCTGTCCCTGTGCACAGTGCAGATGAAAACCCACAGCAACATATAAAAGCTAAAGTAATGTAAGAAGCAGAAGATTCTCACACATCATATTCAGTTTAGTGCAGGAAGATCAAGATGGAAAACCCAAGCTATTCAAAATATGTGAGACAACTCCCATGTGTTATGAAATAGACTGAATAAAAGGTACCTATGTGTGTAATCATAAGTACATACAGCCACATTTTAAGTTATATAAAAACATAAACTCGTGCATGCATTTAATTTTTAATACACAATTTAATTATAGTTAATATTTTTTGGTGTATACATGTAAATATGTTTGTATGTATGTGTGTGTATAGAATATCCTTAATATTTTTTCAGTTTTTCAGCCTTTAGGCCACAGCTATCTACCACTACACTATGTAAGACTTGCAGACATAAAAATATATAGACATAAAAATAAATGGTTCACCATTTGCCAATGCTCCACTGTTTAATAGCTAATAACAGAGGAAAGAGTCTGCTATGTGGAAGCAACTAGCTGTTTCTAGATTTTCAAGCTTCATAGAGTTTGAGGTGTTATTTCCCCCATGTAAAAAAACCCTCCAAAAAACACAAATAGAAAAAGTTATAAAGCAAAATGCAAAACTTAAAAAATACCCACTTTGTGACTGTTTGTTCAGCTCTGTCCTGTACTATGCTAGTATGGAAAAACAGTCCTTTCCCAGAGAGAAAATCCATTAATATTTGTGAAATGCTTAGATATTGTGATAAAAGGGATCCTGTTAGTACCTAGACAGATGTATCTGCAACATCTGGCAGTAGATTTCACAGCCCAGCCAGAGGTCTGGCCTTGATGACTCTGTTTAATTATCTCTTGGCTAAGGAATGCATGTCTTTCCCTCTTATCTCTCATAATCCTACCGAGATCCCGTCTGGGAAAAATATTGGGTAAGTGAAAACTTAGCCCAGGGAGTTGATGAGTTGAGGTAAATCTCAAGCTGCCATGTTCATGAATACTCAAAGTTTTAGCACATTTTTACAAGCTTTGGCAGAAGGACATCATTAATGTTTCAGAAGTTCTCCCGGTCTTTCTTTATTGCTCTTTGGTCAGTGCCCCTGTAGTTTTCCAGTGTAGCATTTTTTTTTATTACTGGAAGGAAAATAATACCTCTTGCTGGTAAGACATTTTTCTTTTTCTTAATGAGTTTCAAAATAAAGTGGAATGTAGCTGTATAGGCAGTCTTAAACTCAGGCATCAAAGCAGTACAACAATCAGTCCTAGTGGGTATTTCAGCTCTTTTGAGCATCAACTTTATCATATCTATAAAAGTTCTGCTTTACTAAATAGAGCATTTGTTTCTATCAGCTGTAGGTAGGATATTATACCTGAGGTAATTCTATGAAGGACTAGCATTTAAGTTCTGACACGAGAGTCCTGAAGGAAGTTAATGACCATGACTGATTTTTTTGTCATTTCTACCGGTTTGGTAATTCTGTCTAGAATGTTTTTACAGTTGATCAAATATCTCACAAAAAGCTCTCACCTAATCTAGCCTGAGCATTTGATTCCACTGAGAAGCATTGGAACTATAGAAAGATATTTCACACAATACTGTTGTACTAGATAGAACACACTTTTAAAGCAAAAAGGAAGTAAGTTTTGGCCCTTACCTATTTGATCTAAGCAATGTTTTATAGAAAGAATTGTCTAGTATGGGTATGTTTTTCCTGTCTTCCTCTTTGTGATTTCCTGCAGTTTCCTTTGAGCACCAGGTGTTGGTTTCTAGCCATACAAAATTTTGAAGGGAAAAATATTTGGTTGAATTTTTGTTCAAAACCATGAACACTGAAAATTGTCACTACTTTTGGCAAATGGCACTTTGCATTTTCATGGCATATGATCTTATCTCAAGTGACTGCCTTGACCAAGAATATTAGCTTGATGCATTTTTTGTAATACAATATTGATAGTTTAATAATAATAATAATGCTTGCTTAAATGTATTGTTTATGTGAAGAATAATTCGAAAAGTTAGGAAAAAACCTCTTGTAAAATATATTGTCTTTTAAAGAAGTAGCCTAAAATCACATAACTGGAGAAAGGACAATGTGTTTTTGGCTTAATGAAACAAGACGGAATCATTGCTGATCAGAGTAATAACTACTCCTTAAACACAGTGTATTTCTTTAAAGGAAAATAGTCTTGTCAATTCCTCTGTAAAGGCTTGACCATTCCTCTGCTACTGAAGACCAAATGTCCTAAATCTAAAAAAAATTAGTCTTACAATGACTGAGATCTTGATGTGATTGAGTCCAAATTCTGTAGATGTCTGAGACCAGTCAAATTGCCCTTGGTATTTGGAGTTCTTTCCTGGCTTTCTATGGGCCACTAGCAGAAGTTTGCTCCACAAGTGAAGCTTATTGAGAGTTCGGAAAGGAGTGCAGGGCTACATTCCTCTCTAGTATGAGTCAAAACTCTTGTCATTTTGCATTCTTTTACACCTGCCAGCACTTTTTAAATGTGCAGCGTCATCAGAATCTGCATAATTCAGGAGATAAAAACAGGATTCTCTTTAGACAGAAAAGACACTATTTTAATTTGATATGGGCAGCTGCATATGGTTTCATGCCGTACATATTGCACTTGAAGAGCCACCCCTGTCAAAGCACTTCCCCTCATGCAGAGCACCATCAGAACGCTAGAAAAAAATCAAGCCTGTAAAGTCTAATGCATACAGAAGGAAAAACTTCTTAATGATCTGCTAGATCAGTGACTGAAGATATCACATAATGGCTCTTTTACTGCATGGTTACAGTGAAGGCACAGGAGATCACATACCATAGTAAATCAAATCTGGAAATATTCAAATACTGTTTAGTTCATAGATCAGTGATCTGGTAAACTGTAATGGAAATTTTTCGACCATAGTGAGCTAATGGAAAAAATGAAAGTTAGGTTGTGTTCATCTGTGACAAAGCAAAAAACACAGCGAAGCTGAAATGGTCTTCTGTGTCAAAAGTCTATGTGAAGCATTTTTAATTAACTCTTCATCTTCTCATTAGTCAGGATTAATGCAGAAGGATCTATTAAGATCTACTGTCTCAAAGAGTATGTCATGCCAAGAGTCTTTAAAGCCTCAAGATATATTACCCAGTCACAGTACCACATTATAGACTGACAGAAAAATTGCATACTTAAAAAATAAAGCTGGCTCTGAGTAATGCTTTTGCAAGGAAATACCTTAAATCTTTTTTATACTGCTATTTTTCTCAGTTCTGTAATTAATCAGAGGAGCTTAATATAAGTTTTGGGTTTTTTTAATTCTCTTAACACAGTCATGTTTATCAGTTTCTGTATCATCATTTAAGAAATCCTAGTTTTGTCATCTTGAAAAATAATTTTATTTTACTTTGTCCTCATAACCCTGAGAAAATCTAAGGTCAAATTATTCAGGGAGATGAGGGTTTTGATATAAACACTGGGAACTTGGGCTGTTCAGCCTTAAGAAGCAAAGACAAGGGGACACCTTACTGTTGGCCTTAGACACCTTGTAGTGTCTAAGCCAGGCTCTTCTTATAGATGTGCTATGGCACAAGAGGAAATAGACAAAGATTGCAGAACAAGTCCTTTTTAAGAGGGCAATATTCAGGAGGTGTTTAAGATAATTTATGTGTTATTTTTGAAGAAAGAAGAAAACAGGAACAGGATATGAAGATAGTAAGGAGCAGTATGTCATCTGTCCAGATTTACCAACTGTTACTGATATATCCGCAAATTTTGAATATGCTACCCCATATCCTGCTGAATCATGCAGAATACTTACTGCGATAAAGATATGTCATTACATATTTACAAATGTTCTGGCTATATTTGGAAATGATTTCTAGGTAAATAGCACTTAAAGCGTGTGATGAATTACAGACTTGATAAGCTATCTTGCACCTTTGAACATAATAAAACATGTTCAACTTTTCTCACACTTCTGAATGGCCTTACTCGCCATACGGGAAAATAGAAAAGTGCTTCTGTTTTCTTCTTTCCTGGAAGGACACATACAAGTTTCTCTTTCAGATCTGAGTTTATAATCCTTCTTAAATTGAATATTTTCTCACATTTAAATAAACCCCTCTGAATCTGATATTTGATAGTAGTTCAAAGTGAGGCAATCAGCTAAGAATAACTGAAAATAATTACTAAAAAAGCAAGAAAAAAAATCAATATCATGACAAATCAGATTGAAGTTTCCTCTGAAAACCTCAACTGATCAAACCTTGCAATCAATATTTAGATTTTTCTTCCTCACACTGCAGAGATTTTTATAAAACATACCAGTTACATTACACCCTTGATCTTGGCCTCACCTGCAGACCCCTGAGTACATATTTCTTCACACTTCTACAGACTGAATGAAATCAGCAGGTTTTCTAGGAGCACACCTAATGGATCCTGGTGAAAGAATTGTGCCTAAAGCCTGTTATTTGTGTTGTCCAGTGAGGTGCATGACAAAAAGGAAGCTTTCACACCTCGTCATTGTCCAGAGTAGTAGTAGTGTAACTCTTTTATAGATCATGTGAACTCTGCTTTTAACATTTCAGCCAAATATGGCAAGCTTTAACAATTCTAACATAATAAAATGGTTGTAATCCCACTGTTGTGCTTTACAGTGAGAAAAGACCCAGCTCCTTCAGTGCTTTCTCATGGGGCAGGTTCTCCAGCCCTTTGACCATCTTCCTCTGGGGGAAAGCCATGGAGGGCAGTGTAGAGGCTGGGACCTCATGGTGGGTGCTCCCAGGGCCAAGCTGAGACATGGCCAGGCTCTCTGGCTGCTGACAGACATTGGAGCAGGTAGAAAACAGGCCTGTTCTTGCTTGGTTTTTGTCAAGTTGCTGCCACATCTGACAAAACTGCTGCTGCTGCTTTTGCTCACCACATAGCCTTCTTGAGGTGCTGTCACCACTTTCACCATGTTTGGTGAGTTTTACACTTAAGGTGCTCCTCTGTGCTCATAACTAAGCTGTGGCCTTTCCCTGTGTGATAGCAGAAACTTATATGCCAACGCCAAGGTCAACAGGCCTCATTTACAGTAACCGCTAGGCCCTGCTCCAAGATTCCCTCCATAATCTCACAGTCTCCTTCACGTTCAACCTGTTCCAGAACTTCTTACCCATTGTCTACCAGAACAGCGGTAGACTGGGGCACCGCAGAGACAAATGCCAAGGCAAAAGCTTGAGGAAACAGCCAAAGGGAAGCCAGGGAGCGTAGTGGTCAGAGGTGAAGCCGACACCCTGACATCAGAGCCAATGGCAGAAAAAGAAAAAAAAATGTTTTCTCTAATGAAAGACTGTAAAGTACTTAGCCAGCTCTGAGCTCAGTGAGGAGGAGCAGATAGTCCAAAAGGCAGGCAGAATGCTTCACATAAAACGCTCTCACTACTAAGGAAGTGAGAGGCGAGAGAAATTTTTTTGAAAGGAGAGGAAAAGCTAGACGTTTATTCTGATCATCAAAGGGAAGGAAGAAGCAAATGAATCAGAAATCAAAGATTGAATATCATTGGTCTTGCTGACAAAGCAATCAGCAATCCCCTCACAGCAAGTATAGGGGTTTGTTGAACAAAGCAAAGGAATTTGAAAGTCTTGAACAAAATAGGGTCTTTCCATTTATAAAATTAGACATAATTTTAGAACAGCATTTTGATTTAGGAGCTGTGAAGAATTTCTGCATTAAAAATATATAAATCCAAATTTTGTGCTGTGCAATTAATAATGACTTTGTCCAAACCCTCTCCAGCCTCCTTTGTAATTCTCTTAAGAAAGCATTAAATGAGGGTATTTTCACTTTAGTTGAAAATCAATGACACTTCAATGAAGCATGCATTTCCAAAATATTATGCAATGGAGAGGCATATGTTTCTGCAGCTCAGTCAAGAGGCCAGAACTTCCTAAGTAATAATGCTGATTTAACACTTGAAACTAGAAAATCACAATCAACAGCTTCAAAATGTATAGGTGCCATTATTAGTCCCCCGGAAGTCTCAGACTAACCCGTGGGGTTCCTCATTTCAAGATGAAAAATGCAATGCTCAATCAATATAAATCAAATCAGAATGATATTTAAGGTTTCTTTTTCCGGGATATTTTGTGAAAACAGGTTTTTTTTATTATTA
>WAAG01075182.1:916-14311 GCA_013390105.1 Tichodroma muraria
GCTTATATAACACGGTTATATTGCTACCTGATTTCCAGATGTTTGAAAGCACACGATAGGTTTACCTGTACCTTCAAAAGAGCATGTAAGAAGGCAATAAAATAAATTCCAGTTTCCCTCTCACAAAATTATTTTTGCTGTTCAGTTTTACCTTGCTTGAACATTAGCTGTATTATTATTATTATTGCAAGGATTATTGACGTGTATTCCTAGTCAACTACTCATTGTGAATGCCACCTTCATGGGTAAATATAAAGTGAAATTAAAAACATTTTAACAGAATGAGTACATGAAATAAAAAAAAAAAATCAATGAGCCTCCTGACTAATAATTATGAAATATTTTATGCAATTTAAATGCTTCTCAAAAGAGAGGGGTTCATCTTGGGATTTACTGGTTATTTTCCTTTGACCATGTTCTGCACTGTTTTTTTGTCATGAAACTCATAAAAGATCTGCAACTGACATCATGAAATACCATTTGTTCTATTCTCTGGGGTAAGTAATTTTCTGCTTAATACCTGCAAAGGATACTTGAAGAAAAAATACAAAATCTAAGAAAAATTAATAAAAAGGAATTTATTTTATTATTTCTGTGTAGCAAATGTGATAATTTCAAAGCAAACAAACTAATTTCATAATTGCATTTCTATTTTATTTTTTCTAAATAAATATATTTCAGGAGACACTTACTGCCCCTCCAGCTGGACTGAATGCATTTTGTTGAATAATATTAAGTAATAATCTGAGTCATTTTCTCAGAATCTATTTAACTGTATTCCTGAAAAGACAAAGCAGAAGTGAGAGTTTTTTATATGAACTCCATAATGTAATTATCATATCTGATTCCTGAAGTGGTAGGTTTTAGTATCAGTGAAGAGAAGCAGTTTGCTTAGCATGTGGTACATACTAATCATGCAGACTTACCCCAAGCAGCCTGAACTTCAAAGCTGGAGCTCTCTAGCAGTCAAGCCTAGTTCAGAGTTCTGCCTGGGCTCGTTAACCCTAACTATAAACAATCTTATTAGCCCAGATAGGGTCCTCATGCAAAACATTGCATCATGTCTGCAAACATGCCCAGTGTCAAGGCCTGTGATTGCAGAATGTTAGCATTGCATGTTACAACCAGACAGTAGTGGGGACATAAAAATTATTTTTAAACACATTTAGATGAGCATATTTTAAAATAGCATTAGAAAAGCAATTTTGGGGAAAATGAACGTTTTAGGTTTTTTTTTTTCCAAATTAGTGTATAATAAGGCATTCTTTGTGATACCCGTTTTCCTGCTTTCTTGGAAAAAAAAATTATGACTGTTTTCAATAAAAATTAAAACCTCCTGATTTCCCAAAACTAGGGGCATTCAAAGTAGCTGTGTGAGTCTTTCTGGTGCCTTATATCAGGCTGGTAGATGGACAGTTTAATATCATAATGAAGAGAGCAATAAGATAGTAAATCACGTGTCAGTTTTAATAAACTGTGTTTGAAGATGGTTCAGGCAAACACATGGATAAACCAGGTAGAATAACTTGTTTACTCCAGTGTATGTTTTGGAATGACAAGGCATTAGAGTATTGAAATATTAAGTCAAATGAAGAATTGGTCTAAGAACAACTCATGAGCAATGCAAAGGAAGACAGCTGTCAAAGGACTAAAAAAGTAAGATGAATTGTCTACACCAAGAATCTGATAAATTCTTCAGGCAAAACAGTGTGACTGACAGCTTGTAGAGAGAAAACTTTTATAGTCCATCATAAACAAGAAGGCATTAGAAGTTAAAAAACATTATTAAGTATTTAGTTTTCCTTGTACTTGGTGAGTGTTGGTAAGCCTTTATTGTACAGAACATGTGTGATATTTTATAAGAGCAAAAATGGGACATGTAGTTCTAAAATAAAAGTAAATAAGTGTTTGGAATAAGCAATAGTGAGAGGAGTTTTGATTTTTGGTATGAAATTTAAAAGCTGAAAGGCAGGGAACACTGTTTTTAGAAGCCACAGTCTGAAGGAGTCATTGCTCAATAAAGACTGAAAGCTTCTGAATTACCAGGACTCAGTGAGTTACTGCTTTTACTGCTCATCAGCTGAGCTATGGTAAATGACTACAGTACACTTTCAGCTCACCCTAATAACAATTTACAGTCACTTCCTAGCAGTGATCATTAGTTTGGGAACAGCATTTTCCTGGAGCAGCTGCATGCCTGCTGTGCCAGAAGAGCTTTGTATGCAACCACACTGGAACATAGTCAGAAGTGAGCACAATTTCTCTTTCCTATTCTATAGAGAAATGGCCTTCATTTTGTGGTCATTTCAGGAAATACAAGAGCTCTACCAAAAATATCAATGGCAGTTTCCTGTGTTAATTCAATGTTTTCTCAGGTTTCCCTATTTGAGAGGGTCTGTATTTGTTTACAGTTCATTCCACACCCCTTTAAAACTAGAAGATGTCTGCTTCTCTTCTAGCAGAATTTAAAACTAGGTTAGACCTTATTCATGGCTCCTTCACAGCACGACTACAAATAGTACAGTCAAGAAATGTTTTGTACTTATGATAGTATATTTTTGACCACAAACTCATGACTGATGAATATAACAAGCAAAAAGGAGGATGGATAGTTGCCTGTACCATTTCCCCCAGCTGTTTCTAAGAAAACTGTATTATAGCAGAAGAACCAGACCTTAGAGTAGTAAATGTAGCTTTTCTTCCCCCTGCAGAAAGTCAGGTCTTTCTACAGGAACAGAAATCTGTAGCTGTAGATTTGTCATAAGGAACAATAATGCAGTAAAGTTATAAGGACAACACTAGTAGTCTTTGCTGTCTGATATATAATTCAAATGAGAAACTGAAGAAAGTATTTAGTTCTTGCTAAATTATGTGTTTAGCTCTTGAATGGTATTTTACATCTGTAGGCCTCTTAAGTTTTGCAGAAGAAAGTATGTACATATTCTTTTTATAGGAAATATAAGTGATTTATCTAAATTAGTACTGCAGGTCACTGGAACAGCCAAGTGTCTCTTGACTCCCATTCAACTCCATACCCATTAAAGTACATGCACATTATCTGTGTGATGCAGTATAGCTCTGGGAGAGGCACAGCTTCCACGGCAGCTCTGTGCAGCACATCTCCTGCAACAGGAGCCAGCTGGCTCTGAGAGCAGAGAGCATTGCCTGGCCCGCTCAGGACTCTACTTCAGTCACTATGGTGAAGCAGAAGAGGCCATAGAACCCAGCTGTGTTGGAATTTTCACCTATGTTTATTATTAGGTGTGGTAGATTTTAACTTCTTAGCATGATATTTCTATGGTTAACTCTGCTGACACTACATTTTTGTCACATAATATCTCCTAGCCAAAACAACCATAACAGATTATTTTAAATTAAATTTCATTGTCTCAGCCATTAGACAGCTTCTAGCTGCCTAGATGTAAGGTCATGTTACTCACTTTGAAGATGGGTGGATATGAATAGACAAAAGTTACATGATGTAACTTTTCTACAGTCATCGCAGTCTCAGTGATAGTAGATGGGAGGTCACACATAGTGTGAAATCACAATGTGATTTCAGACACACAGTCTGAAAGAGCATTTCAAGATTTTTTTCTTATGCAGAAGAAACCAACCTTCTTTTGTTTTGCTTGTGCAGAGCATAGATGGTGGTTCCTGTGTTCTGTGGAATAGGCAGCTGCTGGTGCACACTGAGCTCTGTTACTATGTAGCGTCTTAATGTAGAACCTTCCACTGCAGTTCCCAGTGCTGGAGTATTTCTTATTCCCCACAGGATGATGGAAAGTGTTTACCATGCTAATTCAGTCTTTAACAAGGAAATATGACATGATATTTTTAAGTCAGAGTTTTGCTAGCCTCCATGCAGAGGAAGGTCTTAACAACCTTGTTGTGGAACAGCGAGAACCAGGTGATCCTTGGCACCAGGGAGCCAGGCAGCAGGAGGACCCAGAGGATGGCCATGCCCTCGCTGATGGGCAGCATCCCCGGAGCATGGTGGGCAGAGCCAGGGCCGGTGACAGCACCCATCAGCAGCCCTGACATGGCATGCAGCCAGCTGGGGCTGGGACCCTGTCCAAGCAGCTGGAGCAGGAGCTGGATGCTGGCACTGCCATGGCATCACCTGGGACTGGGCCCATCAGCAAGGAGTGGGTGGGAGCCTCAGGAAAAGCTGAGCAGGGCTGTAAAAGCCTATTCCTTCCCTCAGGGGCCTGGCAATCCTGTGTTTTACTTTCTTCCTCAGACCAGTTCCTGAGGATCTTACACTCTTCATGGCCTTTGTCAGGGTGTACTCCTCCCTCTTCCCTCTTAGTCTCTTCGGTCTTCTTGCCAGTGCACACATTTCTTTCCATTTATGCAGAGTACTATTATCTGTCCAGTGTTCCAGTGTGCCACTGGAAAACCAGTGTTACTTGACTTTAAAGCTGGTTTATCATGTACCTGACATTAAAATAATTTTTTTTTAATTCTTTTACAGCAGACATTTTGTAGCCAAAAATAAAATAATTTATCTCAAACTCAGATTCCCAGCTCAGTTCCGTTTGTGATTGATTGGTGAAATACTGCACAACAACATTTAATTGACATCTTACTTTTCCACAGTAGCACCCTTTTTTATCCCATAGTACTTAGTTTCTGGCCAGCATTATGAGTGAAAAAATAATTTAGAACAATTTCCATTTCAGAACAATTGCAAACTCTTTCAGGGAAAGATTGTTGTTACCATGTTTTTTTGTTAGCTTTTTTGTTTAATACTTTCATCAGTATAAAAACCAATGGGGGACTATTCCACTTTGTATTGAAATTGTCCCTTTTTTGAGGGGCGCTTTCTTTGTCGAAGACTTCTCACGTGACAACTACCTGCAGCAAAGTTTTAATATAGCAACAGGCTCTCTTTTACATTAATTCAGGAACACACATCAGCTAATGGCAACTGATCCCAGAGATGACACGGAGGCCCAGTGAATTAAAGATCTTCTGACAGAGGTAGAAACACTATGTCTGAATTTGTGTTGGAGATGCATGGAGAACAAGAAATCTGTGTTAGATCCTATTAGGCCTAAAAGACAAAGGAAGAAATATAATGGTTCTGGTTTTGTTATCAATTCCTTAGAAATATTCTGATGGGTACTATACATAAAGAAAAGGATATTGAAATGCTTCGGTAGCAGATACAAAGGGGAACAGCATTCAAGACGCTTCTGAAAAACCAGTAAATGTCAAGCTTAGGTTTCAAAATCTTTTCTGAGTTCAACCTCAGAAAAAAGATGATTCTGTGTTTCATTACCTTAGAAATTACATTTTTGAGAAATGCTAGGGCACTTCCTTGCAGGTTAAATTTGACATTGTAACTTCATCTTGATCCATAAATTAGGGCCTGAGAGATGTGTTGAAATGACAGCTGTAAGCTTTACTCCATGCTCTGAATACACATTCTTTGGGAGGGTTAATCCTTCTGCATGACCAAAGGATATAAATGAGCTTTCCGAAGGGTCTTTGCATCCATCTTTCCCTCGCTGATTCAGTCACCAAGTTTGCTTTCTAGAAGTTTCCTTCTTTGGTAATGGCTTTTTCAAATAGGCATAAGAGCCTTAAAATTTAATAGAGTGAAGAGCAGGAAAATTTCATTAGTCATGCGTGCTTTTCTGTTTTCAGAGCACAGTACAATTTTGATATTCTACCTAAATTTTAATTTGGAATACACTTAGTGGTACTAATTGGTCAAATGTAGTAAAAGAGAGATCAAGCTGATGCTGTCTAATATAATGGATACTTACTGGTTTTACCAAATGCCACTATATTATTTTCCAAAATCTACAGTTTGGATGGGGCTGCGTGTTTTGGTTGGTCTTGGGTTGTTTTGGGGGTTTTTTAATACTTGAACAAGAATATTTTTTCATTCAGTAATATCCGGAAAGGACTTCTTAGAGAAGTCTTGGACAGATGTATGGTTTAATTTTCACTGAGACATGATAGTGAGTTAAGGTAAGAAAGATTGGTAGAAAGAGCAATACTTTGAAGACATAATATGGAGCCTATGAGATGCATATCAAGAATAGTTTAACAGTGTTTAATGACAAAGAGTACCACAGGTAATGTTGAGTAATACTGCAAGGTAAAGCAAATATAGTCCTTAAAGGTATTCCCCAAATATTTGTTTTAAGTAAAAATTTATTTGAGGCTTTTTTTTTTTAAATAGTTAGTGTTATATTTCCATCTAATTTACATGAGTAAAGTTAAATAATATATTTTTAAAAAATCAGGTTCTATGAACTTTTCAAATTTTTGAACAGAAAGTACATCATTGCTTTATATAATACTTATAAGACATGAAGCAAAAGAATTTGGATATGCAAAGCTAGTTTAATTCATACTCATCCCACTTCTACATTTCAGCCGCTTTAGCTATTATGTCAACTTATGTCAAGCTTTTAATTTGAAACATTCATTTTATTACCTTTTCGCAGCAGGTTGTGTAAAACACTGAAATGGAGACAGATCTGGTCAGAACGCGTTGCTTTCCAGCAGTCCCTGGCTGCTCTCCTGGTTCTTGGTCTGCAGAGCTCTTTCAGCCACTGCTCGAGAGAGCAGCTTTGGGGCAGTTTGCAGTTTGTGCAAGTGCTTGAGCTGCTTTCTGCTCTGTCCTGCAGGACCTTAGTGGCACTGTGGCAAGTCTGCCAGTCTGGGTGACTTATGTTGTATGTCATAATACACTGGTCAGTAGAATTTAAAAATTAGTTTTTTCTTTACCACCTAAGCACGCTATGTATGAATGTTTTAAAAAATAATATTCTTTTTATTTTGCTACTTAAACCAATGCTGCTTATCAGATCTTGATAAGACACATCTAAGACAATCTTTCCTTCATCTCGAATCGTGTAGTTCAACAATTTTACTGCACAGTCAGGATCTCAAACACTTTTTTAAAATGCATTTTAAGAGATTGGCTCATGATAAAAAGTAAGCTTGAGTTTATAGGGATTTTGACAGCTTTTCTTATTGTAAATACACCTTTGTAAAGTTGAATGACCTGGTTCTCTAAATAAGCCATCTGCAAATAAAGATATATACAGCATGCATCATTTTAAGGCTTTACTATATTCTGCAAAGTATAAGCTTGTCTGCCTTATAAAATAATGTTAACAAGCTTCTGGAAAGATTTTGTAATTAGAATTCCAGAAGTGATCAGTAAAGCACATTTTGCGTGCCATAGAGTTAAAAAAGCTGTCTTTTCCATAAAATAGATACTGGAAGTCAGTTGTATACTTTTATTGTTAATAAAATAAGATAACAATCGGAATGTTTATAAATTCCACTTTAAAGAAACATTTGTTTTATTCGAGGCTGGCTTTTGTCTGCACTGTCATGCATTAGTAAAGACAGTTAATAGACATTTGGTTGTAAAATGAGCTTTGTCTCATTTCTTCTTGCTGTTTTTCACAATAATCTATTTTATTGTGTAGCAAGTACCAGCTGACTGTACTAACAAGAGGTGTTAATGGAAAAGTCAGGCAACTCTTACACATTACTGGGTCCTCTTCCCTCATCTAGATGTTAAGCCATGTAATTTCAGGACTGATCTAAATATTTCATACCTTTTAATATGACTTGCTGTTAGAATTGTTTTTGCACACTTTATTCATGGATGATATAGTTATTGGCTGGCCAACACAAATACGTGACTAGTTTAGACTAAAAAGAAAACACATGCAGGCATTCCTTGTATCATTCCTCATATGAAGTGTTCTCACACCCTTTTAGGAGTTTCTGTTTTCTTAATTTCTTAGCCATAGTTAATGTAGCATTGGAGGAGGTTTTCAAATTTTCAACTAAAATTTCCACTTTAATGTCAAAAAAACAGGTAAAACATTTATTCCACAAGGTTATTAAATATTTACTTATTCTAGCAGGTGAGCTTTGAATAAAATACAAAAGCATACAAATAAGCTGATAAAATCCCCACCTGTTTTTAATTGAAAATCAGATTTCTGTGAAACTGTTTAGTTTTATATCCTATAAGGCAATCAAAGGAAATATTTTAGAAGTTTCTACACTATCTTTCCAATCATTGCACTTTTCTATGGAACACCATTTTCTTTCCAACCTTCCCTTAGAAAATGTATAAAATGGAGTAAAATGTCCCTAGGTGTTTTATATGTTTTAGTAAAACAAAATGAACACTTCAGAGACTGCTTTAGAATTCAGTGACATTATATGTGGAAACAGAGTTTTGTCTTTGTTAGCACTGAACTAGCTGCAGACTCAGGATCTCAAAGCAAATATGTAGGTTTTGTTTTTCTTTTCTAAAAGCGCATTGTATTTGTATAACCTTCCTGAATATAAAATGCAAAAGAATATTAAATATACCACTTTATATGTAGAGTTACCCTTCTTCATTCAATGGAATTAGTGTAATTATCCACTGTATTTGATAATGCTTATTTTTGATAACTCTTATGTGGAATGAACTGTGCATGCAGAAAACTGTGTATTCCCAATTTAACAGTAATAGTTGTTAAAATCTAAATTTCCCTAGGGTCTTCCTAAATCTGTGGCCTACCAAGAGATACCATACTGTGGATTGACATTTCTTCAAATTCAATATGAGACATGCAGTAAAACCTGCATTGATGAATTATCCAGTAAACATCTAATACTCATTTTTTCTTCATTTTACAATAGCTGTGTGTCAACATGACCAATGAGAAGATACACCAGTACATCAATGAAGTGCTCTTCCTACAAGAGCAAGCAGAATGTGTACAAGAGGGAGTTGCCATGGAAACAATGTATTCTCCTGGTAACCATACCGCAGTCTTGGATTTTTTCTTTCAGGTAGTTTCCAGATCCATTTTACACCATGTATATTTATACACAGTCTGTGCATGTTAGGCTAATACGAACTTTTGCTTGCGTTTTTCAATTTATGAATCTTCAGACAAGGCTATGGGTCAAAGAGGCCGGAGCTCAGTGGCTCCCAGAGCTTACCAGCAGAAGAGGGCTGAGGAAGATGCTGCAGAATCTCCCTGCCTGTACCGGTTCCTGTGCAGCATCTGTGTATCGAGGCACGGCGACTGCTGCCGTAGGACTGACGAGGCTCTGTTGTGAGCCCGACAGTTGCTTTAGTGCCTGAAGCTAGCTTCTGGACAACTTTTAAGAATCAAACAACACAATCCGTTTCTAACAGATCATCAATAGTCACCACTTTGGGCAACTGACATACTGTTCCCTACATTTCTTATTGAAGGACCAGCCTTGTACACTTCACAAAATATTTTAATCTTTTTTATTTTTCCTGGTTTTTGAGGTGATATATGTTTCTGTTTCCTAAATTACAAGCTGTGTTGCTCTACAAGGAATAATTGAACTTCTATTGCTCCTGTATAAAATGAGAAAAATCTATTTTTCATTTTAGAAACCATCAGGCTTTTTGTCAATGCTGGATGAAGAAAGCCAATCTATTTGGTCAGTGGAACAGAGTCTTTCTAAACGCATTCAGTCTTACCTGGATACATCAGATACAAATACAGTCTATTCCTCCACAAAAGATGGAAATGGTAACCTTGCCCCAAAGGATCTGGGCTCCACCTTCACTGTTATGCATTATGCTGGGAGGGTAAGTTGTTTGAATATCATTTACATGCAGTTAATGAAGAAAAGCTAGCAAAACAAAATTTTGCATGGCTTCTCCAACTCCTGGCTATAAATAGGATTTCACTGTCAAGTGATAAATTATCAGAGGACAACTTAGAATCTCAATGCCGTATCTAGTGTATAAAATGTGTATCTGGCATCAACATGCAGGATACAGGTATCTAGTTCTGGATCCTAAATTTTGTCTTTCTTGTAAGCATTTAATGTAGAAGGAGGTGATTCAGATCCCTCAGCATAAATGTTTAATGCCATTTTAGTTGGCTTCACTATGCATACAGATGTGGTTCCAGAACAGTAGCTCCTCTGCTATATATGTAGATATCTGGGTTAACAACATGAATCTGGTAAAAAAATCAAAAACAAAACCCCCACATTTTTTTTCCTACAAAAACCCCAGAACACGCTAAATGTCTTTCAGCGTGACTGTAAAATTAGATTAATATTTTTATATTCCCCTGCCTGCAATGTTCACAGGAATATTATAATCAATTATTTTAAATAGGCTTCTTACCCTTTTCTTTCCAATACTTCATTTTCACATTGTCCCCGCAACCACGTACAACTCAAAGCAAGCAAGTTAGATATGTGTTTAAAGAGACTGTATTTTTTTTTTTTTTTTAATAAGNGTTTTGACACAAGCAAATTTGTTCCTGCCTAATGATAGAAATGTGGTCATTATGGGAAGGACTATTTGAGTAGTGCTTAAGTTCCTAACCCAAATACTCTGAATAACTCCCTGTAGGTTCTTCTTTCATCACACGGCCTTCTACTTAGAATCAAATTATTTGCCAAAGTTAAGTGGTTTGAATATCTCCACTATTGGGACTTGTCAGTAGGAATGTGGGCACACAGTGGTTAGATAACAGTACAATCAAGGTTTTGTGAAACTTACTAGGACTTCAAGTGATGGAATAAAGAACTGACTATAAACTTCAGATGTCTAATTTAATTCATAAACTTTTTTTATACTTGCTACATAAGTATTTTTTAATGCTGTTCTGTTTATACAAATTTATCATAAGAGCTCAAAAAGGTTCTAGAACCCAAAACTTGACATTTAAGCAGCAGCAAGGTATCTACCACTAAGTCACAACCAGAATAATAAGCAAATTCCTTCAAACTTAAAGAAATTTTTATCTTATTCTCTGAAGAAAATCTTTTTAAAAAGAAGATTTTTTCTTAACAAAATAATTTGTTAAGGCCAGTATTTCAGGTGTCTAGTTCTGAAAGTTAAACTGTGAGTGGTAAAGAGGACACCTTTCATTAACATGTGTTTTAGCCTTGCATGGTTGTTTAGATTTTTGTGTTATAACATAGACACTTGGTTTGACCTTTTCCTAATAATAGTAATGACATTTAATTTAAAAGCATGAACAAATAGACAGCTCACCAAGTAATGTAAATCCACACATTCTTTTGAAGTCAGTGGAGATCCTTTGATTTACATTGGCCAAGGAACTATTCCAGTCAGGTTGTTCTTTGCATCCTTACAACAGTGAAATACGTAGCCCTGACAAAACAAGAAAGTCCTCTTTCAACTGCTTAACTCTCCTTGCTTTAATAGTAATTGAGCTAAATCCTTAAAGACACTTGCATTTTTGGTGTCTAGTGGGACTGTTATCTAGGTATCATAGATTGAAATTGTCAGTGTTTCATAATATGTATTTATATAAAATTTTGATGATAGTGTGACTGTACTAAATGACACAAATTGAGTTTATTCTAAGACTAGTATGTCTTCATACGTTGAGAACCTGAATATGAAAAACTCAGATTTTAAAACTGCTGATCTGTTCTTTAGATTGCAGTATTACTACATTTAGTAGCTTTTTATAGAAGTCATTGGTGATATATGCTTTATGAAAGTTGTTAAAGGATAAGGCTTCTAAGTATAACAGGATTTATTGGCACTCAAAAATAAGAATTTCATATATAAAGTGTCAGTATAGTTTGGCAGGTTTTGAGACCTATTTTTATAGTCTGATATCAATTAAATGACTAATGTAAGTGAAGTATAAAGCAATTTTACCCTTGATTGTTGCCTTCAGAGATCTCCAAATTTAAAACAAGGGGTCTCAATTTTATTCTCACCACAAATTTTCACTAATTTTTCCTCCTTTAACTTGGTAAAGCTTCTAGGTATTCGCTTGAGTATAACTGAAAGATGAATCAGACCCAGAGGGTAGAGAAAGAATTACCAGTAAATTATGACAGGTAAAAAACCATGAAAGTCTTCATTTCTAGTGTTAATCTTCTATGTTCAGGTGATGTGTCTAGGATGGCAGTTGAGGAGGAAGTAACACTGAATGCAGCAGCTGTGTGTTAGGAGTGAAGGCAGACATCCTGACTTCTCTAGGTTAAAAGTCGCAATGTACTTCACAGCCAGTGTTAAAGAGCTAGTTTGAGTCATCAAAAAGAAAAAGAAAAAGAAAAAAAAAAACCACAAAAAAAACCCAAAAAACCCACAACAAGCTATTATTCTGTGTTGGCCCTGGTATGAACCACTCATGACCCTTGTAATTTGGGCTTCTTTTCATCAGTAGTGTATGGATGTATGTCAAAGTCAAGAATGAATTAGGTTCATTTCTTTACTCAGACACTTGCAGTAGTTATTTTAGCAAGTCAGAAGTGCAGGTAAACTGGAAAATACAGTTATTAAAAATACTTCCTCACTGAAAAGACCTACTTTTGAATATTTAACTGAGATTGACAAACTTTTTGTGAACAGAAGTGATACAATTAGTTTTATATTCTGAGATAATTACAGCTTTAAATTAATTACATTAATTTTAAAGACCTCTAATATGTTCATATTTGGTGAAATTTTGTGTCAGGATACAGGTAGAAAAATTGTCTTTTCTTCCACTATCAAGTCTTTTTAGTTGAATGCTTCATGAATTGGGAGGTATTGCCCATTCCCTTAAGTTTCATACTCAGCAACTTTTCCTAAGACTAAATATGCTGTATTATTGATCCAAGCATAATGAGCCTTAAACTATCGAAGAAAAAGCAGTACTGAGAGAAAAAGAGAAGAGAAAATGGGTCAGGAGTAAAAGAAAGCAAGCACGATGTTGAGCTGAGACAAAGAACGCACAGGAGGCTCAAAGTAACATGTGAGAGGGAAAAGAAATCTAAATAATTTGGAATCCGTACTTAATTTTCTGGCTGAATAAATACTTCTAGCAAGTCTGCATGTATGATACCATTCTGAGAGACCTTGGATTTTTTCTTATTTTCTTGTCTGTTTTGGAGGGAAGAAAGAGGAACAATATGCATGAGTTAACTTCTGCACATGGAAGAAATCAACAAAGGGCTCAGATATTTAGTGGAATCTGAGAAGGAATATTCTTTTACACAAATGTGACAGAATGATCCAGTGGAAGAGAGAAAATGAATTTTGTGTCATTTCTTTTGAATTTTGCTATTGTTCCTGAACAAGATTAAATCTGTCTTTTTCTTCATGGGCTGTATGATATATTGCTTTTGAACACACATGAACACATGCTTAGCAAAGGCCACTGTGAGCATCAGTACTTTATCATATCAAGTATTTTATTTTATTGCCTAATTTTAATTTTACAGCTCAACAGAATCCTACAATGCCTTGACACATTATGATCTTTTCTAAGAGCTATTTAATGTCTTGGTATCTGAGTGTTGTAAGACAAAAAGCTTATCTGTTTTGTTCAGGCAGAGGGTAGAAGAGAATGATTTAGGGATTTTATGCCTGAAAAAAAAAAA
>WAAG01075200.1:0-17405 GCA_013390105.1 Tichodroma muraria
TTTAGTTCTGTATAAAGCAGTTGCTATTTAAACTGCCAATAATGTTTAACACGAATTTACTCACCACTGCCTATCCTCATACTGTATAATTTATAACACTAAGCCCTTTCAATACTCCAAAATGCCAGATAAACTTTTCTCATTTGCTCTTAATTTGGTCACGCAGGATAATACCAACATCTGAAGGCTCTTTAAACTGCTTTTTAAAATGCATTCCTGAAAGCACCACCAATGCCACCTCTGCTCCTTGTCATCTTCCATAATTATTTCCAATCCAAAGCGGTCCTTAATGCGCTTATTAATCTGGCATTCTCCTCAGTGTGAAGCACATTCAGCTCTATTAATTTTTAAAAACCCTTTTTTATGGTGGACTGCAGATGCTTGGCTATTACTGAAAAGCTATTAGAAGTTAACACCTTTCTCTCCCCAGGGACTGGCATCATCCTATGCTTCCAAATGCCACCCTATTTTACATTATCAGCTGCTAAGACTGAGTATTAGAGACTTTTTTCTTTTTACTTCTGAACTGTTAATGCTATTATTAGCTAATGGCAGAGTTCTGTACAGAGTATAGATACATATACTCTCTCAATGTCTACAACAGATGGGTTTTTATTTATCTGCCTTTGAACAACAAGACTTTTCATTCCTGTCATCCATTAGAGGAAACTCACATATAAACAAACCACTAATCTGAGATCCAGGGATTGAGATTATTTTTTGCCTTTTCTCAACTTGGATATTATGATCAGGTGAATATTTAGTAAAAAAACCGTGAAAGAAACAAAGTCTTCATCCATCAGGCCTCAAAAGGGAGCTCTTTCCCTTTTAGAAAGTATCTATATCTGTGAAACACAAACATCTCTTGTATGAATGGAAGCTAAAAGTTCTGAAAAATGCATTACAGAATGCTATTTCTGAGCTGGTAACAACCATTAGATTTATAGGGTTTTGAATTTTCTGAAAGAATTTTAAATGCCAGCTACTCATTTCAGCATCTGACTGCTGTTGTGAAAATAGTCTCAGCCATAGGCTATTCTGTTCATGGTTACCATGAGTTTTTAAGAATCAAACCACAGAAGTACAATGGAGAGTGAGTTTGTGGCTGTATTCTGTTTTTGCACCATTTTCAAAGAAATTCACCCTCCTGATAATTTTCACTCAGGATCTCAGCTCTTACCTGAGTAATGACAAGGAGCAGAAATCAGCATTGGCTTTTCTGACCATTTTGAGCTGTCATGACTAAAGGCAACAAGCTAACATATTGTGGCTCAGAGATGCTCAGATTGTGCTTACTTAACCTAAAGTACTATCAAACAAAATACTACAGAGATCATGATACAGTCACACTAGTAAATGTTCTGTATTAAATTTAGTAAAAATCTATATTCAAAACCGCTTCAAAGATGTGGAATAATTGTCTTCAGAAGACTGAAGAAAGTTTGACAGCAACGTAAAATTTAGGTCTAACCTGCCATGAAGAGATTCAGGAGCCAGAACATGAACCTGAATATTTGCACAGCAATTATTGGGGTTTCCTGTCCCAAAGTAAAGACCTTGTAAAGGTGGGAGGGAAGTCGATTCCAAAATTCTGGCAAGTATTGTGAAGGGAATTTCTTGCCAGAATTCAGATAATATTTGAACTTCAGGCACTATATCTTAATATCTTCATTCATTAACACCTGAAGGACTCAGTAAGGACCAGGCTCATAAATGATGCAGACAAAGAAGGAGTTCTTTCCTAAGAAACTTTGTACTTTCGCTTCACAGAAATATGTGAAATACACAGAGAACAGACCAATTTAAGAAGTTGATTGCAATGTGGTCTGAATGTGGGGTTGGTTGGCAGTGAAAACTTGCTGTGGTCCTTGTGAAATGAGCATTGACAGTAGGTGTGCATCCATGCCATGGGGAATGAATTCCCAATGACCTTTGTTACATTAATGCTATATTCAGTAGCATCTTGAGAAGTGCAAAGATTACATCAGTGTCATGCAGAATGGAGCTCCTACTCTCCAGGAGAGGCATGTGGATGTTCCTGGCAAGAGCCAAAATAACTTTAAAAGATGGACTTGTCTTGCTGCAAATCACAGTGGCCCTTCTTTAAATGACTGCCGAAAGATCCTAATGTGTCCTACTTCAACATTTTTTATTGAGTACCTGGGCTTTTAATTTTTTTCACCTTTTTCTTCATTATTTTAAAAGACAAATGCAAAATCCAAGTTGCTGAGTCCTGTCCTATATTTATAGAAGAACGTCACTGTGTTCAAATAACAATGCTGGAAAATAAAGTGGAAACATTGACACTAGAGAAAATTATCATTGAAGTGTGCTTTAAAACACACAATGACAAAGCTGGGACACTCTGACCTTGGCTAACATCAGCTTGAAAAGAAAACTATGAGGAGTGGTGGCTGCTTTAACTGAGAATTTGCTGGCAGATTTTTGTTTTCCTGAAAAAAGTAAACCTGATGCTGAACACCTGAAACACCTCAGCTAGGTTTGTAGATTTTAAGAAATATGGAATGAAGACATTGATATAACTTCAATTTTTCAATTAAAAAAATAGGTATTATTTTTTTAAAGAAAAGTCTTTCGGAAAAAAAAGGTGTTAGAAAATTTGAGTATAAGCCTCAGCTCCACTTTAAACATGAGTCCTCTTTCACTGTGCAGCATTATTAATGCACAGAGGCTGGAAAGACATTTGGAAGGTTAGGAAGATATGCAATTAGCTGGTCCTCTTAAATGCATATTGTATGCTCAATAGACCTGAACTTCTCCCATGATGTCTCTTCAGCCCATCCCACAACTGCCCTACCAATGCATGTACTTTTCCATCAGTGAAGTGGAATTCCTCAGGTATTTTGTTGAACCACATCCCACTGTATTCAATTGCCCACTGGCAATTCAGCCTGGCTGTTCTAATGCCATTTCCAATGGTCTTTGCAAACCCAGACAAGGAGCAGAGCAAACCCCTGGTGCAGTCCAGGTAACCAGAACAGGAGAGCATTCGTGAGAGCTGGCCTAAGCCTGGGAAGGTTCAGAGATGTCCTTGAACATCCGTGGCTGTGCTTGGGGAGGGCCATGAACAAACAGCCATGGCAGGGGGCTCTTCATCCTCATCTTCCCCTTTGCCCAACCCACCCAGCATCCACAAGGGCTTGAACACTTTGGTGCTTCTCTTTTCTGAAAAGTCTGAATGCCACAGTATGTGTTTCTTTGCAAACATCTCAACCCACAAACTACTGGCCTAAATCACAGTAGCCCCAAGCCTGCCCATTCAGCTGGCCGTGTTTCCAAGGGGCTGTGACAGCAGCTGGGCATTTGCAAAGCTCAGGATCACACCCCAATGATTTCCTCCCCCCTGCAAAGCAGCCCGGGGAGAGGTGGGGAGATTCACGTCAGAGACCTCCCTGACCAGGCTTCCCAAGGGAATAGTAAAGACATTCAAGTTTTGACTTGAAAAAACTCATTAACTCCAACAAATTTGGGGTGGCTTTGTGCTGATTAAATTATTTGCCCAGTCCTATTGAACACTGAATAAATGTAGTCATTCAAATGTTGGATAGTGTAGTAAAGGCCCTTTTTCTTCTCTAAAGGTGTAATTCTTTTGCATGAGATTTAGACAGTAGATATTGACAGAAGAATAGATAATAGATAATTGATGTCAAAGGCTGAATAAGAAAGTTGTCGATCAGCCAGAATTTAAGTTATCTCTATGTAAAGTAATATAAAGTAACGATGATTTATTGCTTGAAAAAGTTGACAGAATGAAAAAATTCTTTGGAATTGCTGGTGAATGCAGATTGATTTTTCTAAAGAACTCTATCCAGACCTATTTCTCTTCCAAAAGAATGGTGCTGGTTCTAATTATATGTATTTTACAAAATTGTATTTCTAAAAACTTATACCATCAGAACACCCAACACCCTGTCTTCAGTACTTTAATACAAGAGGAGTATTTTCAACTGTCTAATTTGATACAGTAAAGAGATAAGAAAAGGTGTGATTTGGTTTTTCAGCATCCTTCTCACACAGCCTCAGCAGCTTCTCCTATAAACCTCATGGAAACAGAGTAAAATGCTCTGTGAAAACAGAGCCCCTAATGCATGATTCACTAAGTAAAAGATGAGTATTGGAGGAGTAAAATGTTAGTACTGGAAAAAGGTGGATTGTTTAAAAGGTATTTCCTTAATATCAGGACAGCATCCAGTTTAGGAGTGCTCCTCCCATGCTTCATTTAGCCACTTCTCACACTGGAAATCTGCACTGAATCCAGGAAATAATCTCATGCTCTTTCCAGAGTCCCCATGGAAGCCCATTGCACACAAACCAGCAGAGATATAAGTTACACTTCACAGGGATCCATCCACGCAGAAAAGAAAGCTCAATATATTCCTCAACTTAAGTTCTGGATGTTTTCCAGAGTCATAAACATGGCATCCCATCATGTGTGCCTTTGCTGTGCCTTTTCTAATTTTTTTCCTGTTTTCTTTATGAAAAGACCTTCTCAGTGTTGGTGACATGTTGGTATCCTGAAGCCAATGAGATCCATTCCTCACTAGAACACCTTTTTTTTTGTGTTACTAGATTCTTATGCTGTTTTCACAGACTGTATTTACAACTCCTTATATTGTTTAGTTTATGCTATTCTAGAATTTCATATGTACATTCAAAGGTGCTTGAAAGAAAGCACAGCACTTAAAATAGCTTATGCCACTCCCCTAAAATATTAATCACTGGTGTAACTCCATGAGAGTTACATCAGGCATGAGTTTAACCCTACTTTTTTTTTAAATCAAAAGTAATTGATTTCTTTAGCAAACACACCCTAAACCACAGGATCAAAGGCAACTGAAGCACTATAAATGCTCTTATTTCTTTCCCCCTTCCACCTTCCCCAAAAGCTACAGGGCAGGCTGTAAACTGGCTTAAAAGCACACTAGTTTTGGAGCAGCTGATTCTGCTAAGAGCAGCCCTCAGCTGTTGGCAGTGATGTCACTGGTTAACACTTCACAGCCCACAGACTGCTGGAATGATTCATCTTGTCTCTGTCTGTCTCTGGATCAAATGAAAGATTCCTACAGAAGTCAATGAATAGATGTGGTAGTTGTTCAGCATATATATATATATATATATATATATTTGTGAAATGTATTGTTTTCAGTAAGACTGAGTTAAGCTTGCATTCATATAATTGATTCTGCAGAGAAAAACAAACTGGAAATTAGAGTTTTTCTCGAAAATAATTAATGGATCACATCTTAGTATCTCAGTTTATTTTCAAGAAACATGTCATAAAGCATTCTGTAAAGAAATACTGTATAGACAGAAATGAAGGTTAATGATTTTGGATAAAAATTGTATTCAGAACAAATTTGTAGTAATTAATGTTTTATAATGTTGCATAAGTCCAAACCCCAAGAGTTCCTGGGAAGTATTACTCTAAAATTTCCACATCTCATATACTTCTTGGGGTTGAGATATGCGTTTCCATGGTTAGGAAGTGTGCTTCCTTGGAGTTTTTGTTTTCAAGTTTTCATTACAAACTTTATTTTAATAAAATAAAATAAAAAAAAATATAGATACAGGCAAAGTGTAGACATCAACACTTTGTTAGAGACAGATGTTATACAAACTTTTGAATCAACAAGAGCCATTAAAAAATTCAGAAGCTTCAAATGAGTAGTGCAACGGCGTAAAAACTAAATCAACAAACCCCAAATCAACAAGAGTCAGGCGCGTCCGTATTTCGATGCTACGCAGTCGCTCACACTTGTTTCCAGCCCTGGGCTGTTTACAGACCGTCCGTGCCCTCTGCCAGGCTCAGGGCTGGCAGACACCTGATCTGAGAGCTGGGCAGCCGTGCTGGCACATGCTGGCACTGCCTGCAGAGTGACACTGTGTGCCCTGCCCTGCCACCCCTGACGAGCGAGGTGGGGCAAACAACACGCAGCCGCCCCACTGTGCAGCTCTGGGCTCCACAGAGGCCACATGTGCACAACTCACGGCCTGAGCACAGCCGTGGCCTGCCCCTTTCCCAGGGAGCGGCTGAGGAAAGGATAAAAATGGTTACTGCAGAAAATGCCATTAGATGGGGCTGAGGCTGTTGCGTGGGGAAGGAGGTGCAGTCTGCTGAGACAGGTGGTCCTACACCATCTATGGAATTAGAGCAACAAAAACGTGGTGCTGTTGTAAGGTGCAAGTTAGAAGCTTGCTGTGTTCTTCATTAGCCTTCCCTGAAGGTCCTGTGCTCCTTTTAGCTATCTGTAGGATTCTGCTTGACTGTGCTTGGATACCTTGCTCATGAGGACCTGGAGAGTGAGGCTCATGTCCCATTTCCTGCACAGCATCCACTGTTCCTTTTCCCATTTATCAGGCAGGGGTAGATTTGTGTTGATCCCAGCACTGAAGTCTTATCATTTGAAGATAGAGAGGATCCAGGATGTCACTAGCAAGACAGAGGTGGCCTTTACTCACTTGTCTCTGCTTAAAAGATGTTTTCTCTCCTTACGTGTGAGATGCCCTCCCCATAGCTGGCACTGCCACAGAGAATGGGCACTGTACATGTTCACATTTTTGTCCTTACTGTTCAATGCCTCAATCCGTGCACTATCCCAGGGCCTTCTTACCGCTGGTGGAAGATTAGAGGATTCCCTGTGGGTTCTCAGTTACCCATTTTTGAGGGGGCAGCTTACAACCTCCACATTTCTCTTCTGAAAGCCTTTTTTTCTGAAGATGTACCATTGTTCTGTGAGCTGGTTCAGCACACAGAGTTGTGTGAGTTAATTTAAAAAGGCAAAGAAAATCCTGGAAAGACATTCAGCGGTGTCACGCACTGAAATGCTGCTACACAGTGTGAATCACAGGGCACCAATATCTTTGCTGGAATGAATCAAAGTAGCTCTGCCTTGTTATGTTGGAGTCATAGTCAAGCCCTTTCTCATATTTCAATTCCATTTTATATCCCCTGTGGTTGTACACAAATTCCACGGTTGAATAAACAGACTTTGGTGATGATTACTTGGAACCTTAGGGGTTAACAGTGTTCTTAGCCTTTTCCCTAATTGGTGTTTACTCTCTTGATGCCTTTCCATGTGCCTGCTATAAAATATTCCCCAGAAAGAGTTTTGTCTAGTGCCAGGATGTTATTTCTTGTAGTGGATGAAATTCCTTGACAGAAAGTTATGCAATGCACCTGTTGTAGTGCAGTGATTAAAGTCTGTGAAAAATATACCTGCTACAGAGCACAGACACCAGGCTGAGAAACGGTTTTGTGTGCTCAAAGAGGGCTCTGCTCACACTGCAAGGCAAGTGCATTTGGGAGATTCCACAAAGGATTTTAGCATTTGAGTCTATACCACTAAAGGGAGATCCTCATGGGGAGGAGTTGGCCTGGAGATGTGAGGTAGTGTGGAAGGGAAGGCAAGTGCAGAATTTAAACTTTGGCCTTTCTGTCCTATATTATGAATCTGAAGGTGGACTGTGGAGAGCTCAGAACAACCACCAACCTATTTCTACCTCAGATGGCTGAATCAGTCAGTTCCAAATAAAAAAACCTTTTAGGTTGTAAAAAAACCTTGCAGCAGTTTACCCCACTTGCAATACAGACACAAATAGCTCAGATACCCACAGCTGTGAGGCTATAAATCCATGCTCCTATTTGTGCAGCTCATGTCTCTTGTTTGTGCTGAGAAGAGATATTGGCTTTCAAGTGGGATCTCCTGCTACTCAAAGTCATTGGTATGAAGTTAGCAACATCTTTAATGCATTCTGTGCCCTCCTTAAAACTGGGCTCTGAACTGGTGCTGAAAGTCAAATCCCGCTCCTAATTCTCTTAGTATGGAATGATGTGGCTCTGCAGACAGGCTTGGTTATGGCCAGAAACTCTTGATGAGCACCTGTGGCATCTGCTACCAGCACTCAGACAGCAAGCAGGTCCAAAACCAGTGCAGAGATTTAGATAGATGGACCACAAAATCACAGAATATGTTGAGTTGAAAGAGACTCTTCTCCAGGCTGAACAGATCAAGTGCCCTCAGCTGGTCCTCATACAGCTTCCCCTCGTGGCCCTACATCATCTTTGTTACTCTCCTTTGGACACTCTTTAATAACTTAATATCTTACATTGTGGTGACCAAAACTGCACATAACATTCACTGGGCTGTGAACCTATTAGACAAGGAGACTTCCTTCTGGAGGCTGCCATTAAAAACATCATCATCTTGTCTGCTTCCCAGCTTTCAGAAAAAGTGATCCAGCTGACAAAGTCCTGGAGAATGCACACATAAGGAGACCACTTGGTTCTGTTGGGAGAGGAGCTAGGAAGTGTCATTTGGAAGGTGAACACACCAGCTGTGAAATAGAGATTTCTGCCCCCATCAAATTAACCTGTGCTAACTTGCTGCACTGTAAACTTGCATCTAAAACTCAGGAACAGAGGAAGCTTTGTCTGGCTGCTTAATTCTCTTTAAGTGTACAGGTGGAAGATATTTCTGTGCAAATAAAAACAATGCTGGTAGGCTGAAAAACCACATAAAGAGGAAACTAGCATTTATATATTTATTGATGATTTATTCAACAGTAATTTTATTCTGTGATCTTAACCAAATATAAGCATGTGTATAATCTGTCAGCATACTTGTTGTTGCCCCTTATAACTGATGTAACCCATTCACAGACTCTACCTCCTTTCATATTAAACCCCACCTCTAACTTGAAGTTAAAACCAGCTCTTCCTATTTACTCTAGGAGCACACACATAATTTAGAGAAATACAGGTTTAACTGAGCTTCACATTAAAAAGTGAGAAGGGAATGCAAAGTTTTAAAAAATGTGCATGGTTTCAAGTTTAAGAAACCACCCCAGACAAGATTGACTGAAGATTTTGCAGCAAGGCCTTTTTTGACAGAAAGCTGGATCTAGTTGAATGATGTCTCTTTAATTTCTCTACCACTTCTGCCCCCAGAAATATCTGCTTTGCATGGAATTTTGCTTGGCTGAGAAACTGAACATCTCTCTATTCTCCAGACCTCTGTTTAAAAATGATGTGCTGTCAGTTATAATTGTGGCTGGGAGCTTTGCTCTGCTGTTTACTCTTTGGCTCTGGGCTCCTCTCATTATCCTCTGCACAGGGGGATTCCTTGGATGCACCCTACCAGGTCAGCAAGAGGCAGAAGTCCCCATGAAAGAAATAATCTCTTTCTCTTTGCTCCTTGCCTGTACCTTCACTCCTTCCTCTCTCTAGATTCCAACACTCTGCCTTTTATTTCTTAGTCTTGCTCTCTGATTTCCCATCGCCTCTCATTGCACAACAGCAGTTTCCCTCTCATGCTGACTCCTAACAGTAGGGACATCATCAAGAATGAGACTGTTTTCTTGGCTTCCTGGTAAATCCAAAACAAACAAGACAAATCATTGTTTAAAAACTGTGTAAATAAAAGGATATTCTGAGTATTTTTTTCCTGAAATTCTGAGAAATTGAGAAAACAAACTCCTGATGGATAAAAGTATTTCTCTTGGCCAGATGAGACTCAGTTATTCTGGATTGCACATGAGGTTTTTCATACTGAATTTCAACACTTATTTTTCAATCAAAGTGAAGGAAATTGTGTAATTAAAAGTGGTTTCAGACACAGAAACTTCTGAACTGTCATTTGGAAGATGTTTCAATAAGTTTCCCCTTTCCAAATAATTTTTTTCACAAGGAGAAAAGACTCGCAGAAAAGAAAAAAAATATCTTTTAGATGTTTCTATCCCTGCCTTCTTACCTTGAACAATGAAGCAAAGCTCCAGAAAACCCAGTTTATTCTGGCTTTGTTGGTATGCAGGGACAAGCAGGCTCATTGGGCTCCATTCAAGTTCTTGGTATCACAGTTGACGTGGCAGGGCTGGTGAAAGAACCAGAAAAATCCATCGGAGGTAGGAGGAGATGGTCACTCCATTTTATTAATATAGAGGCTAGTGTGATGTGCTGCTTGAACATGTGAGTCTATTTGGCTTCAAATATTGGATTATGTAAGGTCCATGCACCCAACATTTGAAAGAATAAGGAATTTTGGAATTTGGATCTCAGCATACATTCCAAGCATCTTTCATTCTAGTGGTGCTTTAACCTGAGACTGAACTCTTGCCTCTCTGAAATAAATGGGAATTGTGATCAAACTCACCTTCAGCTGAACTAATTCGCAGGATTTGGCATCAAAACCTGTAGTTCATGATTTCAGTGAAGCTGAAATTAATATTAATAGAGTATTAAGTTACTACAAACGGCTATTTTAAAAAAGATGAAACAGAAACCATCTCTGTGGATTGTCAAACTTGTAGTACAGACTTCCAGGCTAGACTAGAACTGTACTATCTCCAGTAAAATAAAAGCAGAGAATTTTTCTGATGGCTTTTCAAAATCAGAGATTGACCAATTATGTGTCTTCACATTTCATATAGAAATGTCATCATTCTATTATATACAAATTTCCTGGCTCTTTTTCTGAATGACCTTTAAATAATTCTTTGGAAGATTGGTACTTTTGTATTAAGTATCAGTTTGCATTTTGGACATCCTTAAGGTATTACCAAAACTTACAGCTAACCTAAAACATTCAGTCACAACCCTTTAAAAGGATGGCTCCTATTTAAATTATGGCTGCACTGTGATTTTACCAGGATGAAATGAGAGATGTTAAGCTATTCAGAAGGTAGACTTCATAATTGCACCTCTTTATATCAGGCCAGTGATTTTCATTAGCTTAATAAAAAGATATTTTAGCATTGAATACTTTCCAGAAACTGTTTAATGGATTATCAAAAGCAACTTGGTTATGGCAAAAGCAATGGCAAGATTCAATATAAACATCAAGTGATCTTATATTAGTGGGAATCAAATTCCTGGAGGAGCAGTACCACAAATATGTCAGTCACTGTAGTGATGCCCAAATTGCATATGATGACAATCATATGTTCCCTTATGAAGAAAACTTAACTTTGGTCATGAATACTTCTCCCTGGTCATGCTTAAAGTACGTTGAATTACATGTTGACCCCCAGGCCTATTAAAAAGAGGAATTCCTTTAAAGAAAAAAGCTATAACACAGAGTTCCTTAAAATGTGGCAGAGGTAGGATTTATATAAATCTACTCCTCTCTAGAGTTTAGTTTCATAAGAAAGAGGAAACACATTTAATGTAGAATGAAAACCTGGAAACCTTAAATGTCCTCCAGGACCGTCAGTCCTGGACGTGATTTCTGGAGCTGTATGCAGTTCTGGCCTCACAGTTGCCCCTGTCCAAAGCATCCGCTGGAATTTCCTGGAGGTCCCTCTTTCCCTGTGCATGAAGGCTGTCAGCTTACATAATTCAGTATGCTGCTCCTAAATATCTGAGAAGGTCAAACATTTCTATATACATGGCCTAGAAGAAAACCAAACTCTCTTCTCACTGATACTCACGCTCTTTCAAATGGTGCTCCAAAGACAGTCCCCACTCATTCAGCCCCAAGACAGACATGTGTGGTGCTGGTATCACTGATCTGTAGACTGGCATTTATGATAAAATTGATTTACATACACCTCACCAGCATGGCAAATTTCCCATTGCCTGTAAATCTCAAAGATTTATACATGAACTAATCTCATATTTCTGAATTTGTCATAAGAGGAATTTTAAAATGTGATGAAAAGCTTTTCACATCTCAGGCTAGATCTTAGGTGCAGGAATATATTTTTATGTTTTCTGGATCAGCCCTATGGTACAGCCGCTATTTATGTTGTGACTGAATAGTGAGAATAGAAATAGAAAAACTGTGACTCACTTTCAAAAAAATATTTGGTGTCTGTCATACTGACCTAAAATTTCCCCAATTTCCTGGCTAGGGGCCATATATGCCATATCTGAAGCTGAAGATATTTTATTGTAATTGTAGAAGTGGGAGGGTAAAACTGGATTTATGATGGAAATAATCCTAACCACAGTTTTGGTAGAGCTGCCTCTGTCTCATTACAAACTTCCATTTTTTTTCCATGTTAATTATTGCTTTTCTTTTTGCACCCTATACTCATAGAGGGAAATCACATCTGAACCAGTTGTGCAAATATTTTAATGAGTTAAGTTTTTTTCTGTCAATTTAATTTGGGTTTCCTTCATCACCCACCTGCACAAGTAAGTATTCAGTGCCACTACAAAACATCCCCAAAATGCTTCTGTGAGTTAGCAATTGCCATCTTCTGAAAAGGCGTTCAACGTACAAAGAGAGTATAATAATTATAATCTTTCACCTTTCGTTTCCCTGCTTTTCAGAAAAGGTGAGGGAGAAGGGGATATGTACAGAAATAGATGTGTAATTTGCAGGGCATTTGGAGAACCTTATTTTCCTGTGTAGAGCAGGGGTGAAGGTCTGATTTTTAATCCAAACTGACTGTTTCTTCAAGACATCTTTGCAATGTTCCCAGCCATTTGATTTATGAAAGAACCAACTTCACTGGGATGCTTCATTTGTTGAAACTGAGATTTTAAAGTTATTCTAAAAGACCTGGAACCCATGTGTGAGTGCAGTCACCTGGTGCACCACCAAATTAACAGGGAGTGCTTGAGGCAATATAGTGATCAGACTGGAGTGGTGCCTGTTCTGACATATGAACATGCTCCTGCAGAGAGGATCTGCAGAACCTTTCTCTATGGCCACATGGGAGAGGTCTTTTGGCTGAAAATATTTCTAAATCAGACACGCTGAACTTCCAGGAATGCTTTTCTTCATATTTTGGTTCTGATGCACCTTACCTCAAAGCAACCACCCAAATGTGAGTTTTACAGTTCAAAATAGATTTATCAACATAATTTTATAACAACCACATGTATAATCGTGTCAGAGCTGGAGATGCCTTAGCTGGTTTATGTCATTTAGTCGACTTCTTGTTGGGCTTAGAGGATTCTGCTGCACTAGAAGCAGAACATTCCTGGTAAGTGCAGGTAGAGACAGACACTATGCAACATCCTTTGAGCCAATGTCTATACTAAGAAATGTTGATTAGTAATTAATATGTTTAAACCTTTATGTGTTATAAGATCAACATGCTATCTTCTACACAGTATAAATTCCTTGAAACAAAAATTAGCTTTTGCTTTTCGTATCCTCTTCTATGGATCTTCCTCCATATATTTTGCTAAATGTTTTATCACAATTTCAGTGTTCTTTGAAGTATATTTCATCTATGTATTTTTACCAGATATTCTTTCACTTCTAGTCCCTTGTATGTGATCCTTTATTCAGGTAGACTACTTGCTAATATTGCACTCTTTCCCACCTCAGATGGCCAGTGACTCACGGGGATCACACATATCACCCTCTTGCCTTGTATTATCAGACACAAGAATTTGTGTCTCGTTTGTCTCAGAATGAAGTTTGTATCTCACTAGTTGCAGTAGAATTTCTCTGCAGCCTCCATAATCCTTTAATTTAGTCCAGTTCTGCTTTAATCTCAGTTCTCTTAGTTTCTGTCATGAAAATTTGCCTCATCATAATAGCATGAGATAATCCCTATAATCTTTCTCAAAATACTTCTCCCTACACCCACAGAATACTACTTGCCCTAATGGGTACTATTGTTCCAGTTTTACAGGTGAGAAATTCAGGTTGTACTTAAGATTCCTATTCAAGCTGCTAAAAAAGGCATTAAGGCTACTTTCCACTGGCTGTGGAGAGAACCAGAATTTGGTAATGCTGCAGCCTGTGCAGTCTAAATAACATTGCTCTGGAACCAGGACGGGTGCCTAAGTCTGCTCCTGCTGTACAGTGGTTGTAGAGATGAGATGTTTGTTTTCATACTGAATACCGAAACTCAAACTTCTTCAGTGCAGGGGGACTTCTAAATTCTGTGTGGTCACTGGGCAAAGTCTCCTTGTGATCTCTTGGAGCCTGGAGTGCTGAGGAAGGACAGACAAGGCATGGGGAATACACGTGTGGATCTGGCCCAGTGCGCACAGACATGCTGGAGTGTCAGCAGAGCTCGGAGCCTTATCCAGCCCCGGCTGGTGTCTGTGCAGCTGGCCTAGCACACCCTGACAGCTCAGGAAAGTCTGCCTGGCTCCAGACCAGGAGCGGGTGCTCCTCTGCTGACCACCTGGCCAGTTCTGACCTTAACAATGTGCCCCGTGGGGCAGAAAGCAAGGCCAAAACACACCCTTCTTGCTTCCTGCTCATGTCAAACCTGGTTGGGCCATCCTTGCGACAGGGACACTGAAAGACACATGATGGGGAGTTTTTCCCATGTGGTTCATCATGTGTGCTGCTGCAGGCTGCAAGCCGGCCCAAGCTGCTTCTCACTCTAATTTTGCAACCACTTTACTGGGTATTTTCCTTGAATCCCTGTTTAGATTGTTGCAGATTCTTTTAGCTGATTCACCCCAGGACTGCTATCAGGATAAAAAGAAAGTATTCAGGGAAAACGGGAGGAATTTAGAGCAGTTGGTGTAAATGTGATGTAGGCACACAATGAAGTACTGTGGGAAGCCTTGAGTGAGAGCAGATCAGTGATGGTATCCGTCAGGAGAAGAGAGCTTAGGAGAATAAAAACCCAGGTTGTGCACACAGCTTAGTTGGGTTTGAAGATGTGCAGACCCACCCCAGTTCTGAATGTGTTGTGGGGATAACCCCCTTGTCTTTAACAGTGTGTTGTTTCTCAGCCCCAGGTTGTGATCAAGGCTTAGTGGGGAAACTTTAGAAATGGAACTGTTGAAATCTGTAGAGGTGCTGCACTCTTTTGTACACATATGCCTGCACTTTGCCAGCACTTTCTATATAAATGATTCCCAGATTTCCAATTGTATTTTGTTTATAGACACGTTTTGCTTATCGTAAATTGCATATGGTTTTACCTCTAACTTTGGGTCTGATCCTTTCACAAAGAGTTTGGCCAAGAGAAAGAGTAGGCGATCCACTATTTGTTAGCAGTTCATTTAATATATAAATCTATATGTATGTATAAGCATGTGTATAGGAATAGATATATCTCAGTTGGATTGATACTGGGAGGTGCTGAGCTCTCTTAATCTCTTGTGAAGTCAACAGGAGTTGAGGGCACTCAGCACTTCCTGGAGGTGGTCAGAAAACAGCAGTTTTGGGCAACCTCTTGCTTGAGATTTTGTTATCTAAAGTACCAAGAAAAGAGATAAGCTTCTTAAAGCCTTCCTTAAATGCCAGCACCTCGAGGTTGTAACTATTTATGTTTTACCACTTTTTCACATGCAAAATGTGAGGCATTTGTTTTGTTTTGTTTTGTTTTGTTTTGTTTTTTTTGAGTTTTAAGGATCAGATTGATGAAGGAGAGTTCAGAGCCAGACGTACAGCATAAGAGACAAAGGTTTAGTAATGAGTTCAAAATTTACAAAACACAGAAGCAAATATGGCTTTAATACATGATGTGACCCTTTATAAGGTTTGAAATTACTCTTCAAAAATCATTCTGGCTTGACTTCAGAGCCGAGTGGATTGTGGGATACCACAGATTGACTTTGAGTAGTGGGTTGGTATTGCAGGAATTTTTTAATTTCCTGTAACTCACAACAATTTTCTTCCAGTTAGACCTTATCCTGCTGCAGAGTATTTACTGAACAATTTAGTACAGTGTATAAGCCAGATCAGAGGCACATGCATGCACTCATGCACTTACACACACACACACAGAGTAAGGAAAATTAAAGTATTAATAGTCAGATTCGAAATGATCAAAAGAGAAAGGTTCAGTGTGGTGATGTTTACATGTTAATGTGCATATTATATGTAATATCTAACTAGTGATGTAAGGGGGAGGAAGAAACTTTGGGCTGAAATGGATCTTTTCTATTTTTAACAAAATAAAAATTGTTCAAACTACATCAATGAACAGAAAAGAATTTGGGAACTACTGTTTATTATCATTTATAACAGTCTGTTAATTATTTCTTCAAACACATTTTTAGAAACTCTCCAAAGATACACAATTTACAGGATTTAAAAATTAAATAAAATTCCTTAAACTGATGAAGCTGCTTATGCATTTCTTTCCTGTAAAGCAGCACTAAAAGGATCCCTGTAGATCAAGGGGAGATTTATTTCATACCACAGAACTTCATGTGCTCATTTCATTTCAATTGTCTCCCAGGTATTGCAGGGCAATTAATATAACCTATTTGAAAGTTAAAAATACAACACAGGAGGTGTGTTATAACAAATCCCCTCTCTATGGATGATGGCATTGCATCTGGGTCACTGTAACTACAGGTACAAATTTATATCTACTATTGATTTAAAAAAAGCTTCTTGGTGTGAGCGGGCTATTGCAGCCCATATATATGTATTGTTTAAAAAAAAACATTAACCATGAAATCTAACATGGTTTGCAAGCGATTTAAATAGGCACACAAACACACAATGTGCTTATGTATATGAATTAGTGGCATGTTTTATCCCTTATCTAAAATCTATTAATGTTCAAGGAAAGCCTTTGCAAAAATTGTAATTAGGTTTACACTAGGCCTTGAAGAAATGGGAAGAGTGCATAAAACATCTGTATGTTATGATGAAAATAGAATATATATTATCACCATAATACTAGAAGGAGAATATCTGACTGAAAAGGAAGAATAAATACAGTACTATTAAAAAAACCTTTCTTAAAATTGCTGGTAGTAACAATACTACCTGGCCATGCAAATAAAAAATCAAAATGTAAAAAAAGAAAAGTCTGATTCCCCCAAGTGAAATAATTCAATGTTTTTTTAACTTCTGTATTCCAAATAGGAAGGGAACATAACCTCTAGCATTTTAGAAAGCAGGATGTATGATGGGATTTATTAGTAGATACAGAGTAAATAATGCTTATTAAATTTCAAGGTAACTTTATTTTCTGTTACCTACCAGTGGAAAAGTCTCTTTTGAAATAACACTCATTAGAAATTGAAGGTTATACTGGCAAAACAGACTTGAATCCTTCAAAAATAGCCCCTAGTAAAAGTCATTGAAAGATCTGAAGCCAAGCCTATGACAAAAAAAAAAAAAAAAACTTAATATGGAGGGAAAGTTTTTAATATGTGAGCCAGACACAGAAATATTGCTCCTCTTTGAAACGAGCAAGAATTTGATGAAACACTAAAGGCTTCCCTATATTTTACTTTATTGGACAGCAACAAGTAACTCAATGAAAGTATATCCTGCAATAGCTGAATGCTTCTCAGTATCAGCTCAGTGCTTTAACAAGCACGTTTCCCTACAACACAGAAATATTCCCAAGTGACACGAGTTGTGTGCAAATTGCACCCTCAGTTCTTCACCTAAAGCCCAGCTGGAGTCCTTCTATTGACTTAACGGGGCTTTGGATCAGGCTCCAAAATAATAAAGGGACAAATCCATTGAAGTCTTTATTTATGTCTAGATTGT
>WAAG01075202.1:0-12494 GCA_013390105.1 Tichodroma muraria
AGGAGCAGAGACCCCTTCTCACAACAGCACTCCATCCTCCATCCCTTCAGGCAGATGGTGATCAAACCTGATCCCACAGCTCCCTTCCTCCTTCCTTTAGCTTTTCCCCTCTTTTTCTCTGTGCTTTCCCGTGGCAGCAATGCTACTGCATCACTTCTGTGTCCTAAAAGCAGCAAAATTCCACTCTGCTCCCATTTCAGAGTAGGCCATCTCAACGCATGTGGTTGGGATTCTCAAAGTAACCAAGCAGGAGAGCATCAGTTTTGCTTGCTTTGGAGTTTCTTCTTATCTTAGTCTCTTGCCTGCTGCACTGCTTTGTTTATGCAGCCCTTTTGCTGTTCCCTGCCTGCCTTTACAAATGTTGTTTTGACATCGTGGTCGCCAGGTGCCCCACCACCCTTTCCATCAAAAGACACTTGTGCAGCAGATGGCACAAATGGGTTGGCAATAATTCAGTGTCTCAGCATTGGATTGCCTTGTCTGGTGCTTGTGATGGTGGCTAGACAGGGTTAATGACAGTAGCAGGGGAAAAATATATCAGAAATACTGGGGGGATGCACTTTCAGAGAGAAAAGCTCTTCCATGGGCCAGAAACACCACTGAAAATCTCTGTTCCTAATAAGCATGAGCTATATTCTGTAGCAAAAGTTGTTTGTTTTAGTATCTTCAGTTTAATCACATTAAAAATGTCAAGGTTTCCTTTATCTCCTTTGATCACCATAGCTCCAATGACTCCAATTATATTTTCTGCCATATATTACAAGACTATGATTGGTTTAGTTATGATGGTCTAAGGATAATAAATAAATAAGGTTTGTAAGGCATGGTGAGAGCTTTTGTTAGACCAATAAATAATTATTTGTGTGTACACACCTGCTGGGACTCTGAAATACATGGTTAGAATTAGAGCCTAATGGTAAATGCTGTATTTTTTTACAAAAAATTGGTGCCAAAATATAACCAATTTTTTTTTTTAATATAAAGCCTTATAAAGAGTTGGAAGTCAATTCAATGTGAATAATTATGAAGTTCAGGAGTGTTTGGATTCAGGGTTCCAATACTGAGCTCAATAACTTACAGAAATATGTAGATAATGCAAAGAGTTAGAAATGAGTCATAATCAGTTTCGTTGCTCTGCTGGCTTCTTACTCTGAATAAATCACTCAAACTGTTTTCATCCATTTCACTGCTTCTAAATTGGAGATAATATTCCTGTCCCAGGGGTACTGCAATGATTAATTAATCACTTCAAGTCACTAGAGATTTGAAAATGTGTGTGTGTGTGTGTATACGTAGTTTCACATATGCAGAATATATATAAATATTTCCTTTACTTTGTATGTTAGGCATAAAGGGTGTCGTTCTAGAATCGGCACTGAAATTTTTGAACAAGAATAATCAAAAAAAAACATCTTGGGAATTCAGGCTGTCAAATTCAAATGACAGTCATACTTCCTATCTCCAAATTATCTCCAGCTATAAAGTTCTCTCTCTTTCCTTGAAATCATCTCCTCAGAAGACTCAAGAAGCAAAAGTTATTGATATTGAAGAAATTTCACGTTGTTTTTCGTTTCCAGTATGACATGAAGTGATTTGTATTCTGCTTTGTGGGACTTTGTCAGGCATTGTATATTGTACTGCAGTCTGGACCACTGAGAGGCACAAAATAGCTCCCACCACTGCAGCTGTGGGGGTAAGAAAAAGAGAGGAATAAAGTAGAAGAGTTGTATTTTAAGAAAAAAATAGAAATGGATACATTTGGGCTCCATATGCAGCATCACTAAACTTCAACTATCGGACTTAGAGGTCTTTTCCAGCCTTAATGATATGATTCCAAGAAAACACTCCATAGTATCACACACAAGGCCGCGTTAATGATCACTAAAAATGAGGTTGGTTGTTCCAAGCTGCCTTCTGGACCTATATGTATAATCATAAGACCAGCATGTAAAATTGATGCAGTTCTGCAAATTTATTCCTAGATTTCTTCTTAGAATACAAATAAAATAAGCAAATAAAATGCAAATAAAATATTTGCAATGTCTTTTTATTTGTTTGTAAATTCTTGGGGTTCTAGCTTCTTCAAGAGGAAAAACTTGAATACAGCCTCTTTTATGATCACAATAATCAATGTGATATATATCAATATGATTGAGTCAAAATACAGACATGTTTTTTGCTGCTTTCTGCATTTGAGCTGCATGGATTTCGCTGCTAGTGGAAGGAAAAGAGAAAACTATGTGGCACGTATTTTTAGCTCAGCCTTAGTTTCTCACATGATCTTGGGCAGGTGTTTAAGCCCACATTGGCTCAATTTCCCATCTGTTGATCAAAGCTAATGTCTAGACCAAGTAGAGTCAGTCGACAACTTCAGAGTAAAATGATTTTCTCCCAGATTCACCAGAATGAAAAAATTTTGATAACACACATCAAGTCCATGAAAGTTTTTGACACAGTAACCAGAAGGATACTGTAAATCCAGTGACATTCCTTTGGTGAAGCACATCTGCTTGCCACACATGCTCCAGATCTCTCGGATAAGCCACCTTTTACAGTTGTCCCTCTTATCACTAATCACATGCATAAAAAATTCAGAGTAGTAAGCTTCCAGGTCCCTCCAGGATTCTTGTTCCTGGTTTCTTTACCTGACATTGGCAGACTTCCATTCTTTACTGTGAGGATGTGGATTTGTTGCTTAACCTCAGAGGCTCTTAAATTTCCAGCTCTTTTTGTGGCTCCTCTCACTGGCTGTCTAGTGCCCAATCAGATCAGCGACTCACTCCCAGATGCTCATTTCCCACAGCGACAGAAAGATCCTGGAAATATATTTGCTTTGAGAAACATTATGGTCTAGTGAGCCTTGTAAGCACAGGAGCATCCTTCCTCTTCTAAAAGCTTATGTTGTTTTCATTATTTCTGCTATTACATTCTGCCACAATGCAAAAATACCAAATAATGATGATTCTTAGAAATTCTTCCATGTGAGGGTGGTGAGGCCCTGGCACAGGTTCCCCAGAGAAGCTATGGCTCCCCCTGGATACCTGGAGGTGTGTCAAGGCCAGGTTGGACAGGGCTTGGATCAGCCTGGGATAGTGGAAGCTGTCCTTGCCCATGGCAGGGGGGTGTAATTGGATAATTTTTAATGTTCCTTCCAACATAAGCCATTCTATGATTCAATAATCTTATGGTATTTCCCCTGTTAAAGCAGAGCAAGAAATCAAAAACTGTCAAATGTTTGGAAACTGGAAATTTGAACAACCAAAGGGTTGAAATGCAAAAATCCAGATAGCTAAAATGATTTCACAGCCGTTCTCGTGACAAAAAACATCTTCTTTCAGCAGGGTCTAATTTCCCCCCTATCCCTCAAAAAACTGATCTTTTCAAAAAATGGTCATGCTTCCTGATATGAGATCTTCATTCATTTCTTATGTTTTTGAGAAAGTATGTAAAATAAATGCATTTTTAGATAAAGTAAGTTGCTAGGAGGCAGGAAAGGATCTATTCAGTAAACACTGGTAAAAAACAGGTACGAGTATTACTCTCTAGCTGCTCTTTCACTAAAAGTAGGCATTTAAATATGACATCTGCAGAAATTTTGCAGTGGAAGAGACTAAGAAGTCCTTTGCCTTCCTTCTCATTTTGCTTTTAGTTTGATCTCCCTATATCTCGTGTTTCAAAAAACGGTCATGAGTTTGTGTATGTGTGTGTGTGTGTGCATATAATGACATAATAACGTCTCAATTAGATCTGTTCTGTAATGGGCTCATTAGTATAAATGTGCGTGATTGGCCTCTGTTCAGCTGCAGAACTGAAGTTAATCAGATAAACTTCAAAGGGCAAATGGAAGGATTATGCCTCACCTCATGGGGACACAGTCCTTCCTTTGAAGATACCTGTTGGCATCCAGAAAGTTCTGTTAAGTCATCAATACATTTTAACTACCTTGGGGTAGTTTCCTATCTTTTTCTTCTGATGTAAAAAGCTTTCCTTTTGCTCTCATGTAAATATCCTTCTTGGCCCGATGGGATCTGGAACCCCAGTTGACGCCCTCAGAACCATCATCATGGTTAGAATCAACCAGTCATCAAACACTTCCCTTTCAGTATCCAGGAGAAGTAATTTGTTCTTCACAAGTTATACAAATACTTATAGAAAGCAGTGCTGATTTTAGGAAGTCTTCAATTTCCAGCTAAGAAGGGCCCATACAAGTGTTAACCAGGGTTATCCTTGTTAATTCAGAATCAATTTTTCTGCATATATAAGTGTTCACTCAGCTCCACGATTAAATAAAATGTCAGAGCTAAAATGTATGCCTGCACATTACTACTAACAGTAGACAAGTCAGGCATTTTCTCCTCTGTTTATTCAACAGCAAATCACTGTTATTTGCAAAACAAAAAAGCAACACAGTGAGAACACTGAAATCCATTCTATTTCTTTTTTAAGCACTCAGACTAAACCACACAAAACCAGCCAGTCATTTCTTCCCTGCCAACTGATTATGCAGCCATGTTGTTTGAAAGCTTGCATAATTTACATTAGCATGCCTAAGATCTCAGGTGACTATGCCTTTGAGGCCAGCATGNTGGTCTAGTGAGCCTTGTAAGCACAGGAGCATCCTTCCTCTTCTAAAAGCTTATGTTGTTTTCATTATTTCTGCTATTACATTCTGCCACAATGCAAAAATACCAAATAATGATGATTCTTAGAAATTCTTCCATGTGAGGGTGGTGAGGCCCTGGCACAGGTTCCCCAGAGAAGCTATGGCTCCCCCTGGATACCTGGAGGTGTGTCAAGGCCAGGTTGGACAGGGCTTGGATCAGCCTGGGATAGTGGAAGCTGTCCTTGCCCATGGCAGGGGGGTGTAATTGGATAATTTTTAATGTTCCTTCCAACATAAGCCATTCTATGATTCAATAATCTTATGGTATTTCCCCTGTTAAAGCAGAGCAAGAAATCAAAAACTGTCAAATGTTTGGAAACTGGAAATTTGAACAACCAAAGGGTTGAAATGCAAAAATCCAGATAGCTAAAATGATTTCACAGCCGTTCTCGTGACAAAAAACATCTTCTTTCAGCAGGGTCTAATTTCCCCCCTATCCCTCAAAAAACTGATCTTTTCAAAAAATGGTCATGCTTCCTGATATGAGATCTTCATTCATTTCTTATGTTTTTGAGAAAGTATGTAAAATAAATGCATTTTTAGATAAAGTAAGTTGCTAGGAGGCAGGAAAGGATCTATTCAGTAAACACTGGTAAAAAACAGGTACGAGTATTACTCTCTAGCTGCTCTTTCACTAAAAGTAGGCATTTAAATATGACATCTGCAGAAATTTTGCAGTGGAAGAGACTAAGAAGTCCTTTGCCTTCCTTCTCATTTTGCTTTTAGTTTGATCTCCCTATATCTCGTGTTTCAAAAAACGGTCATGAGTTTGTGTATGTGTGTGTGTGTGTGCATATAATGACATAATAACGTCTCAATTAGATCTGTTCTGTAATGGGCTCATTAGTATAAATGTGCGTGATTGGCCTCTGTTCAGCTGCAGAACTGAAGTTAATCAGATAAACTTCAAAGGGCAAATGGAAGGATTATGCCTCACCTCATGGGGACACAGTCCTTCCTTTGAAGATACCTGTTGGCATCCAGAAAGTTCTGTTAAGTCATCAATACATTTTAACTACCTTGGGGTAGTTTCCTATCTTTTTCTTCTGATGTAAAAAGCTTTCCTTTTGCTCTCATGTAAATATCCTTCTTGGCCCGATGGGATCTGGAACCCCAGTTGACGCCCTCAGAACCATCATCATGGTTAGAATCAACCAGTCATCAAACACTTCCCTTTCAGTATCCAGGAGAAGTAATTTGTTCTTCACAAGTTATACAAATACTTATAGAAAGCAGTGCTGATTTTAGGAAGTCTTCAATTTCCAGCTAAGAAGGGCCCATACAAGTGTTAACCAGGGTTATCCTTGTTAATTCAGAATCAATTTTTCTGCATATATAAGTGTTCACTCAGCTCCACGATTAAATAAAATGTCAGAGCTAAAATGTATGCCTGCACATTACTACTAACAGTAGACAAGTCAGGCATTTTCTCCTCTGTTTATTCAACAGCAAATCACTGTTATTTGCAAAACAAAAAAGCAACACAGTGAGAACACTGAAATCCATTCTATTTCTTTTTTAAGCACTCAGACTAAACCACACAAAACCAGCCAGTCATTTCTTCCCTGCCAACTGATTATGCAGCCATGTTGTTTGAAAGCTTGCATAATTTATATTAGCATGCCTAAGATCTCAGGTGACTATGCCTTTGAGGCCAGCATGATAGCCCCAGTGGACCAAGATTTGATATTCTTCCCAATATCTGACCCTTTTTTCCTTGTTAATTATAGGCAGACTTCCCTGGCCTGGGCCCGGATCTGCACCTGTTTCCCATCTCTGAGCAGCTGCTAATTAGGTTGCAAATGGTGGGGCTGGGCAGAGCTGGCCACACAGGCTTCAGAGCCCATTGATCAGGCTGGCGTGCCATGCACACAACAATTATTGCCTTCTGAACTTCCCGCAATGAAAGCTGCTCCCAGGCACCACATTGTATTGAAATTAAAAATTGTATCACTTCTCACCCTGGTGATGTGTAACAGTGCTGCTCCAAAGGAATAAGGGACAGCAGAGGATGAAAATTGGATCCAATGCTCCTGTTATGCAGTGAGAAATAATAAATATATTGAGTTACGTATTTTTAACATGGAGTTGACTCCAACAGAATGTTGTTAATGTTTCTCTTAAAATCATTTATTTGTCCTGCTGGTTTCAAGAAAAATTGACTTCTGAATCTTATCTTGGAAACAGAGTTGTGAATGATCCTAAAAACCTAATGCTGAAATAATCCTAAAAAATTTATTTTGATTAGTGACATTTGAACAACACCTCAAAATAGTGGGTTAACTGTAGCAACACTGAGCAATTTAAGCTAAAATTTAAGATTGGCAATGTCTTCGGTGCTCAGAGAAAAAGGGCAGTGCATTAAGACCGCAAAGGCAGATTAATTTGTTAGTAAATAAATAAATAAATAGATGTTATTTCTGACCCAAATAGTGAAAGGTGGTAAATGTTCCGAGAAGCTGAGAGGAGTTCCTCACAGAAAGAATTAGGCAACTGTCTCCCATTGCAAGACATGTCAAGAAATATGTAATATAAGCTATCCATGAAGTGTATGGAAATCCACCTGGTTTTATCACAATAAATACTAAGATTTTGGATACCTAAAGATATATTAATTACTCCAAAATTCTACAGATAGGGAAAATATGGTATAGAGAAGCCAAAGTGATTTGCTTAAGCAACAAAAAAGGGTTTCTGCACGTGAGGAAGGGATTATAAATGTATCGTGTACTGAAAACACTGAAACCTTCTTCCACCTACCTGGAGATGTATCTGATTCCACTGGGGTCAAAGATTTCATCAGCAATGGACTGCATGAGAGAACCTTCTTTGTGGTTCGAGATCTGCAATTCAAGAAAGAAAAACAAAACACTAAATAATGCTGACACTATTTTTTAAATGTTTCTATCACAAAGAGCAAGTACAAGAGCAAATATTATGAAAAACTCGCGGGTCTTTATCCAAACTCACAGCCTACTCTGAATAACACACCCATCACCTGTAAACTGAGAGTTCTGCAGTCCGGAGGATTCTTTGCCTAAAGAAACATTCTGAAGCAACTTTGCATAGAATGCAAAATAAATCCAAGATTTTCATAAGCAGAAAATCATGTGAAACTCACGCTATAAATAATTCACTGTGAATTATTTGCTCCTCTTAGGATCTGTGGGCCAGATTCCCAGCTGGTGTAAATCCACATGATTGTCCCAGCTTCAGTGCAGCTCTGCTGATTTACACCAGTTCAGGAGCTGACCCAGTGTGTTGATCAAGAATATTTCGCCAGCATAATAGGACAGGGTATGCTTTGGGAAAAAAAAAAAAAAAAAGTGACTTGCACTGAAAATAGTAACAAAACAGTTCACCAGCTGTTCACAGCCTTAATATGTCTGTGGATGGTGTGAAGGAGATGGAAAGCCCTTTGTGCAGGCTAATAGTGTGCTAGTGTAAAGCTGCAGCAGGTGAAAAAAGCAATAATCATCTTCCCAGTTTCTCAGGAAATGATGATCCGAAACAATAGTTGGCAGCTTAACTCTTGTCAGCCTGTTGTTTTACAAAATCCAGCATTTCTTCTACTTTGAATTTGTATTAGCAGAGGATGAATCATTGATGCTGCCAGATCCCCTCATTTTTTATATACAGCAGAATGAATTATTTTCATATATCATGTCATGAGCTTTCTCTATTTTTACATTTTCCCACTGCAGTTGAATCAAAGTGAATATTTCATAGAGATTCCTTTTCTGTAGGGTTTGACCATAAATCAGATTTGCTGCAATCTATCTGCAGAGGTGACCTGTTTTCTCAAAGCAAACACGGGGAAAAAAAAACAAAACAAAAAAAAACACCAAAAAAAGGAACAAACCCCAAAAACCCTGGCCTCTAACTAAATAAATCCTTACCAAAATATTTTTTTAATTAAAATCACACACTAATAAATATTTTTAAAATTGGCATAATTTACCTTTTATTAAATGTTTAAAAACATCAAAATATTACATAGACTTAGCTTTAATATTTTGGACAGGCATGGGATAGAGTCTGCCTCCAAACAAGATAAAAGGAAGCAGAAAAGGTAGTGGATAAATTTACATCAACACATGACTGGATATGAGTGGTTATGTTATAGTTAAGTGCATTATGAAAGATTTAGAAAACCCTGGTCTTGGCTTTAGGCTTAAAGTAATTAGCAATTTTTGCATAACTGAATCAGTGGAGGTTCTGAATCCAACTTCAGTGGCATTAAAGTTTTTAATACAATCCCTCAGCTTGTGTTCAGAGTCAGTGTAGTAAGGAACATCAGGATCAGTAAGCACAGGGTATAATAAAGCAGACTTTGTGCTGCAGTGAATTCATTCTTCTAGGAGTGAATCAGATTTAAACCCCCAAATGTGGAGGCTGACCAAGAGCTAAACTTACTGGTAGATTCTTGCTATCAGGCCAGAGAGGTTCAGGAAAAACACTTGCAAAGAGAGAAAAAATTTTATTAAATGAGAATAAAATTGCTGTTCTTTTTAGGTGGAAGTTTGGCCAAGTATTAATGATAAGATGAACTATGTCCTAAAAGGAGCTGGTCTTGATGACCAATGTCATGTTCTTTGGAAAATTGATCAAATGGACAGGAAAAGCATCTGTGATTTCCAGTTGGTCAAATATTTTCTTTCTTTCTTTCCCTACTGACTCAAAGTGCGTAATTTTATTTTCTCATCATTTTTTTGTGACAGTCATCTATTGTTATATGTATGTTGCACCTTCTTTACATCACCTATGAAATCTGAATTTAGGAGTTACTGAGTGAAAAAACATCATGTTTATCTCCTGTCTAGAAAACTTGGTAACAGTTACCCAAGGCACTAAGATATTCAAGCACCTTCTGCAGTGTTCATTAGAAAACATAAATTCATTCTCTCAACACTGATTAACCTCTGTGCAGAAACAATGCTAAAATGTTGTGTTTGAACCTGGAGGTGTTTAATTCTCACACTGGAAAGCAAAATTCTTGGAAGAGACAGAAACATTCTACAAACATCGTTTCCTCACAGCAAGGATCTTGTGACTCTGCTGGCCCATTGTACAGCACAAATAGACAAAGTGCAAAGTTTTGCTGAAAACTTAAATCTGTTTGTGAACAACCTATGAGCATGACCACACACACAAAGATTAATGTGCTGAATACAGTTTTTATTCTGAATTGATGATCTTTTCCTTTTCTTTCTGTGATTGTTGACAGCAGTCTAAAGGTAGAATGGCTTTGCTGAAAAAGCTGAGGAATCACCTCCAAAATAGGTCATTAGTCATTTCCTACTTAGATAACGTTAGAAAAATGGGGTGAAAATGTATACTTGGACTTCTCTAAAAAAACTAAAATTTACTCTTTTTTAATAATCCTGGTTAAGAGCACTCAGCAAGATATGGACAGCGGCTGGGAAATTGTCACATACAGAGAAACTGATGTCTAGCTCTAGAAAAGTACAAGTTCCATAAATCATAGAATCGTGGAATGATTTAGGTTGAAAAAGACCTTAAAGATCGCCTCATTCCAATGCCCTGCCATGGGCAGGGACACCTTCCACTATCCCAGCTTGCTCCAAGCCCTGTCCAACCTGGCCTTGGACACTTGCAGGGATGGGGTAGCAACAGCTTCTCTGGGCACCCTGCTCCAGGGCTTCACCACCCTCACAGGGAAGAATTTCTTTCTAATACTCAATTCTTTCAGACTTGCATTATAGGAGAGGTGCTCCACCACTCTAATAATTTTTATGGCTCTCATCTGCATTCAGCTCAACAGGAGTTTTGAGTCCAGAGTCCTTCCTGTATTACATCAAGTGACACAAGGAATTGCTTCCTACATAATTTCCCTTTCAGCCAATAGCCACCCACATTTAGCCAGCAGAAAAGCTCCCAAAGACTTTTTGGAGATTGTTTCTCTTGCATAACCACCTAAACATTGCCCTGGGCTATCTGAGACACCTGCATGGCCCTGGTGGGTGTAGTACAGGACCTACAGGAGACCCATGACCTGGAAAAACAAGATAATGGGGGATAAACTCAGTCATCTTCTGCTCTCTAAGAAATTCTTTCGTTCACTAAGCAATGAAGCAAGCACAGTTTTTAGGTAATGCCCTTGATCTTTAACAGTTAGATCTGATGATCTTAGAGGACTTTCTAATCTAAACAATTCAATGGTCCTATGATCTCAAGTGCAATTACATGGACTTTTTTAGGCAACTGAACTATGTTGACCAAATTCCCATTCTGATTAAGGGCCTAAATTGCGAACACCTAATTTTTGGTGTGTTAATCTTGTACCAAACCAAATCCTAGGTCATTAATGTGAAGCAGACATTGAATAGTCAGCTGGCTAAACATGACCATTTAGTGCCATCTGGGATACCCTAAAGTATTCCACCTGGACTCCAGCTGCAACTCCCTAGACTCAGATGGCACTTGGAACCACAGCATATGTGGGCTATTAAACCAAGCCACTAAATTTTAGATGGCTAAAATTAGGTTAGATGAATCCTGCTTTCAGGGCCTCAGGATGCCACTTTTAAATCTTCTACACCCTATTAATCTGACACCTAAAGGCTGAGACTGGGAATAAAAATTATGCCTTTCATAGGCTTCTAAATGCAAGGGATATGTTATTACTCCTCAATAGGATCTAAGGCCCGAGGATATTTTACATCCTAAAGTCCTGCAAAGGCATTCAGTGTATGAGTTTCTGTAAGCATGAAATGTTGCATCCAAACATGATTTATAATAACTTTATGTCTCCTAGAGAGACATAAGCTTGGGTAATGGATTGGGTGGACAGAATGGGAGGCAGAGTGCTTATTTGTAGATGGTGCAGTTTAAAATTAGTCATCACCATTTTTGTATTGGTTTAGTGATACACTTTCAAAGATTAACTTATTCAAACTCTCATCAAAATTTAATGTTACTTTTTGAATGATAATTTTTTATCTGATGACTTTCTAACCTGTGCCACTACTCCACATGTCTGCAAAATTTACACTAAAACACATGGGGTAAATTGCACTTTGAGTTACTACACTTTGGTCCCAATATTCTTTCTGGTTCCCATATCCTGCTGTATTTCCACTTCTGGGTTTTGTGCTAACACCAAAGAATAGAAAATTTGGGCAAATGAAGTTTTTATGAGTGCACAGCAGCTAGATCCTGTAGATTATGGAGAAATTCAGTATGAGATGAGCTATAAATTCCTTCTAGTTCTGCTGTTACAGCACCATAACCAGCATTCTAGCTACATAAAAAGTAATAACAACTGACATATGGATGCCTAAGAAACATTTAAAATCAAAGACAAGCTCCTTTTACTCAAAGTTCTTGTTTGTATGAAAGCTCCATACATTGATATTTTGGTTATATCTCTTTTTTTAACTTTTTTACATACTCAGTAACTTCAGTGATAAATCCGTGAAAGTCAAGTAGTTTATCTATTCCAAAACATTTTTTTCTTAAAGCCCGATTTGTTCATTTATTTACACACTTAGGAATATGTGCACACACCTTGACAAGAGCATCCTTAAGAGACTCCCTTGGTTAGATAACAGTATTTAATTTTCAAAGAAAAAAGGCATAAGTTCACAACAACTAGGAGTCACTTGCCTTAGATGCACTCATCTGAGACAGGATTCAGTGTGGAATAAAGGAAACAATTCAGTTCAACTGTATCATTTGTCTAAGGCAGGTATCATCACCCAGATCTCCATTATGCTCAAAGGAAACAAATAGGTGCTTCCAGCTGTGAATTATCTGATATAGTTGGGATTTTTTTTTTCTTCAGAATGAGATGAACCACCCTCTAGAG
>WAAG01075205.1:317-10748 GCA_013390105.1 Tichodroma muraria
GGCAACAGAAAGGAAGAGAAATACTATGCTAGGAGTGCTGCTCAATTCTTAGAGCTTCCCTGAAGACTGATGTCTGAGTAACGTAGTTAGAGCAAAGAAGGATTTTCACAATCTATATCCAGGAGGTGCAAAACTCACTGTGCGTGATAGGACAAGTCCATTGCTCTGATCTTCCCTGTCACATACTTGGAGGTTTCAAAATAATACTCTGGCTAAGAAAACAGTTTGGTATGTTTTCTACAGACAGAGAGATCTGAGGCACATGTGAGCCAACATGTCCATGGTCACACAGATTGTTAATGAATAGAGGAATCAGGACCAAACATCAGATGAGCCTTCCAACGCTTCTGCTTTGGAGACCATGGAAGAGTTGCTCAGAACTCACAGAGAATCAAGGTTGGAGAGCACTCACTGTGCTATTTTAATTCCTCTTACTGTAGGTTCTGTACTATCCTAATCTGAAGCTAAACTAGACGTAAAAGTGATGTTAAGCAATGATAAAAGTGAAATAAGACTGAACAGATTTTTTCACAGGGAAAAGTTCCATGTTCTGTTGATCATACAAACACAACCAAAATTTGACCCAGAGTTTTCAGCTTATTCAGCCATAAGTTTCAAGGCAGATTTGTTTAACAGAACTTGTTTTGTTGCTCTAGCACCTGGGCGTCATATGAATGCTTCGTGCATTGAGATCTGTGTATGACTAAGAGTCTCAAAATTGTACATTGTCTAACAGGTATGGACATAGGCAGAGGCTTCCTATTTACCTGGATCCAGAAAGCTACAACCTCACCTTATTTACATATGCACAGCTTAACTGAAATCAGCGCAGCTCCCTCTATTTGCTCAGGCTAAGAATAGGGACTAAAATTTATACTGTAATAAGCCTTCAAATGCCTTACCTCACTCAGCTGTGTGAACCTGCTTTTACCAGATACATAGATCATCGATTCCTTTTCTCAAGTGTTAGGCTGTGCCTACACAAATGACCCTGTTCTGCTTCTTTGCTTTTACTTAGAGTTTGCTGCTAGCAACCCAAAACTCCCTCCCACCATCTCTTGCTCATGTTTCTGGTACCAGAAAGGCCAGATCCACTCTATAAAATTCTACCCCTGTCAAAGACCTACTCTGAGTGTTCTGACTTGGCTTTAAGCCAATAAGATTATTTTGCAGGAAACGGATGAAACTGGAACATATTTTTTATTTACACTGATAAACTCAGTTGGATGGAATATATTAAAGAATTTGCTAAATTTAATTTTCTAGTAACTGCATCACCTGAATGGAAGCAGCAGAATATCTCAATCATAGTGGTTTTATCTGTAGACCTGATTCTTACAGACTTTATGACCAAAATGATGAGACAACTTCAACCCTGCTTCATGCTGTACAGCTCAGAAGCAAGCTTATGCTCTTCTGTGGCTTGGAGTGAAACTACACTCAATATTAAATTGTCTCTGATAAGAAGTATTTGCTACTGTGCTCGTCAATATTGCTTTGTTTACAGCAAGAGTGAAAGTAAGGTGGTTTTTTTTCAACAATTAATTAATATTTACAGACTCGGAGTTTTAATTTTCATATACATCAATAATTAGAAAAAGTGAAATGCGATACAAGTAATAGAAGATTTCATTTCTTAAGAAATAAATCACAGTCCTTAGGAAAAAGATGGAGCTACTGAGACAAAATGCAGTGATTCTGTAACTTATTTTAGACATGCTACTGAATAAAGAATTTTAAATTTTGCAGATTAATTTTTAACTTTTCTGTCTACCTTTATAGCTAAAAAGAAGGCAGGAAAAAGAAAAGCCAAGAAAATACTATTAAGCAGTAAAATCCCAAATACTCAAACCTTGGAAACTATAAACAAGTAGAGTATATTCATTGTTCTAAGAATAAGTACTTAGGGCCTACAAATATCAATAATGTCAACCAGCAGGAGTAGCAACCAATCTGTTATATTTTTGTGATGGTGTTAGTGGCCTCTGTTGTGGTGATATCTTAGATTTTCATTTCCAGCTTAATAGCTGAACTTGATTTTACTAAATACTTGCATTATATATTTTCTTTTTCTATGACTTTTTGGCTCACAAAGAATAAAAAAGAAGTACATTAAGGTCCCTAGTGACCTGTTCTTAGTACATTGCTATTTCCAACTGGTTTGGTTGTGGGTTTGATTTGTTGGGTTTGTTGTTGAGGTGGTTGTTGTTTTTTTTTGTTGGAAACAATGATCTAAACATAAAATCTCTATCGCAAGCATGCAGTTGACAGAGAGCTTAGTAAGTACATAAATAATTAAAGACTTAAAGCAACTTGGCCACTACTACAGTATAACCTACCAGGTTAAACAACTGCAACTCAGCAAAATTTATTTTATACTGAATAAAAAACAACGCCTTTGAGATTAAAATATAACTCTTGTAATAAGAGAGTAAGAACTAAAGCTTGGAAGGCCTTCACAGAGCACAACTAAAACAATATAGACTGCAAGCCCCCAAATAAACTCCTGTTGGATGGGGAAGAAGCCCAGCCACAGCAGCATGGCTCCGTGCCAGAGCCAGACTAACCTTGGCACAGAACCACTGGGAGAGACAATCTGGTCACCAGCAAGTGAGACTAATCTGACATTACACCACCACCGTAAAAGGGTTACAAATTTCTCCACTTCTGGCCGGGAGGCAGCTGCAGAGCTCCTGGTGGGGACTTGGATCAGCTCGGCGACTCCGATGTAGACAAGGGCGATTTTATTTTATCCGTGGCAGATTTGGTCAGACGAGCGGACCTGATTCACCACGAGAGTGCAAGAGCCAAGGCAGAGGGAGAAATGGGAATGTCTGGCTGTGGTTGAGACAAGAACATCCCGTTCCCTTCAGCAGAAGCACAGGCTTTGAGCAGCTTCTAAGCCAATAAATAGCTACACTGCTTCCAGAACCACATCAAGACAAACACGCCGTGCAGCAGTGCTTGGAGACCACTGCCACACCATGTGTTTCTGATGTAAAACTGTGACCAAAAAAGAAAGGGGGAAAAAAAAAGGTGCAGCAATACAGCAATCACTGGTTGTACACAAAGAGAAATTGCAAATACAAGTGAAGAACTGGCTATACCTTTACACAGTGGTAGAAAGTAACCCATCAGTTTTGCCTCCCTGAGCTCAAGCCAGAGAAGCAGTCCTCACATTAAAGTCTTAAGAGAGAATCTATTTTTCCAGGCTAAACTTAGGACTTTCAGGAAATCCCATTTGATTTCTAACAAATCTATGTAAAAGTGATCACACATTCTGGTCTAATTGATAATTTTTTTCACATCATATTATTCCTTTTAATTTCTGCAAGGTGGAAAGAAGGAAATAAAGGAAAAACCTTAATTCCTTTATAATTTACATATTGGTCACTAAGTACTGAAGAATTACTGTTCCTAGATAGCTGCCTGTGTACATTGGTTGCCCATGGGGAGTCATGGTGATCCCCAAGTATAATCAGATGGGATGCCTACCACAGGTCTGACTGCCAGGAAGGAAGGGAGGAAACAAATTATCTCCCCTTTCAGCATGCATGATGGCACACCTGCTGAGATCATCCTACCAAACTAATCACCTGGCACAGACCTCAGAAACTGCTAATGTTCTACTCTCTGCTGTCTTCAGCTGCTGTAAAAAAATAATTTTATTTGTATAAAGTTGCCAGTCTTAGCATGCAGAGATGGGTGAAATTTCACTGGGTGAAATTTAACAGATGTGACATGCAAGGTCCCAATGAGACTAAACGGTTTATTGATCCTTTCCAGTCTTAAACATTATGAAAGCCAGACCCTGTGTGCACGGCAGACAGATCTGAATTATGATGAATCCCCAGGTGAAAACAATTGTGGCTAATGACAACTGGGGGGGGGAGGTGGGGGGAGAAAAAAAAAAAAAATCAATGCAATATAAAATAATTTCCAATTTAAGTAATTTCATTTGCCTGAGCATGCAGCCAGATGGATCCCAAAGAGTTTGAGAAGCTCTTTGCTGCCCGTACACTTAGAGCAGTACATGGAGATATGTGTACCGTCAGGGGCAATTCATAAACCACTGAGTGTCTCTTGCTTCTTCTAATGACAGTCATCAAATTAAAATAGCTGAGTCACAGCCAGAGGCACAGGGGACAGTAAAAAGACTGAATATATGCCAGGCCAGTTTGGTTTGGTTCAACACGCATGAATTAAGGAAAAAAAAAAAAAAAGCCAGAAAAGGACAATTTCCATAAACATTTTCCTTGCTCCTGTTTTGCCATCAGGTAGGCCCTGGACTGCTCTTGCTGCATTTGTACAGGATTGAGCATAACAATGTCCTGGCCATACAGAAATCCCTAAGGCCTGCTGTAATATATGTAATGAGTGGTAATGCAGTCTCCTGCTGTTTCCTGAGACTTGAGCTGCTGCGCTGACCTTCTTCTCCTGATACTGCACATGTCAGTTGGCTCCATTTGCTTCTGGAATTAGCATTAAAATGGCAATCCTCAGAGATTATGATACAGCCACAGCAAAGACAATGGAGATTTTTAAATATTTTCGAGGGGGGTTTAATTGCATATTTTAAAAATACAACACTTTTCCTATGAACATAGGAAGCAAGGCTAAAACTCATTGTTTTCTTGAAAAATAATAAAAGATTACTTTTAGAAATTTGTGTCAGGAGATATATTTCTCCATCTCCATCTCTTGTTGCCAAGACAGCCTGTGGATGTATTTCTCAGAACAATACCATTAATGAGATTTTATTGCGAGTTTATCTTAATTAAAAGAAAGGATGTTTTTTCCTTTCTAAAACAACTGTCACAGACATGAAAATTCTTGCAATCTTTCATCAGACATTAAAATAAAAGATAGACTAGATTAGTCTAAAAAGCTACTACTACTACAGTACTTCTAATGCAGGTGGAAGGATCGTAATACTTAATAAACTATGATTTTCAGGTACTGAAGTGATTGGCTAATGAAATTTTGCATGGGCATTGCATCTTGGAGGATTCCTGTCATGCTATGTATCAAAGCTGTTATATATTAAATCGAATTCCTTCTATTGAACTAAACTGTATTTCCTACATTTTTATCGCCTGCCCTTTACCTGAAACTCAGAAGGAAATATTGTCACAACAGATTTATAAGACCATATGAAAGTTCAGGGAGAAATAAGATTAAGAGAAAGCACACAACAAAGCCTGTAAAATAAAATCTTTTTTGTTCCTAGATGAACCTTATAGTTTAAAACTCTAAAATCTATCTTAATCTGTATGTTTATTTTTTCTTGTGAATATATATATTTGAATTTTTAAAAATATATTTATGATGTATGGAAAATGAAAGCAAAGACATTTTACAAATTAAACAAATGAATTTGCACCACAAGTTATAAACAATTTAAAGAAATACAGTGATGCAGTTAAGTACTGCACTTACTAATTTTTTTTAATATGATCATCATTATGTTTGCAGCATGTCAACTCTAAAGCACTATTTCATAGTTGAGTACCAGAAAATAGGAATATTTCTAGTAAAAAAAAAGTATAATCTGGCAAACAGATGGATAAAGTCCAGTTGCTGAAAGTTGTAATTGGACAAATTCAGTCCAGAAAATAGAGAAAACTCCACAGTCAAGGAATGTAGTAGATTCTACCTCATTTAAAATCTTTTAATTAAGACTGGATGTCTGTCTTTAAGATATGCCCTAGCTCAACCACAAATTGCAGGTTGGATGTTGAAATTACTGAGTGTCATTCTAAAGCCTGTGTTATTCAGGAGGTCCATTTCTGGTCTACATTTCCACTGAGATGAAAGGCACTCTAAAACTAAGTAGCACTTAATTCGATTTCTGTGAATTTAGAAGTCAATGCATGTTCCCAGGGGTCAGAAGGAAAGAAAGGATACAGGCACACAAACTGCAGTCTCTCCTAAATGAACAGGGCATTTCACCTTTCTTTAATGACAACACTATTCTGCTTGTAGTAGCAGTAGTAGACATACGTATGCTTTAGGAAACATGTCAGTTCATGAGAAAAACTTATATACAGCATTTTTAAAAGAGGAATATACATTACTTATCTGATTTGTCACAAGGTCATTCAGACACCACCTCAGCTAGCTACTTTACCATCCTGTGGAAAACCTTAGAATATTGCTAATTTAAAGACCATGGGATTACCATTTTAAATTCTTACTTGTAGGTATGCATTTTCTTTCCCATTAACAGAAAACAGAATTAAACTAGATTTCTAATAAATGCATGCAAGATACAAAGATTATATCTTTCTCTATAGTGCTGAGTGTGTTACGGAGAGAACATTCCACACAATAGCTCAAAAGCATCTCAACAAATTATGAGAACTTGAGGGCAAAAATAAAAAATGCATTTAAAGAATTTTTTTATATTTTTTATTTAAAGAGTCTTTATATGTCATAGATGCATATACTGTGCATGTATGCAGAAGTGTGCACACCCCCCAACCTCTTCCTTCGCTAAGACAACGGGAAATGGAACTACCATGAAAACTCTCTGGGTGTCATGGGCAGAAAAGATAGCGTTTGCTTAGACTGCACAAAGTCAGGGGCCTTATTTACATGCACGGCCACGCCGAGCTCTGAACTTCAGCCTGAAGCTCGGAGCTCCCATCCGTTTTTGAAGGCCGGCTGCGGCTCAGGGAGCCCCAGAGGCCGCCAGGCCCGAGGGATCGCGGCTGGGCGGGCTGCGCTCTGCTCATGGCCGCCCTCAGCCGCACGGGCTACAGCGGCCTGCGTCCCTCCGCTCCTGCCTCCGACCGGGCTGGCCGCAGGCAGCCCGTCCCTGCTCCGCTGTCACAAGGATGCCGAGCCAGGATAAGCGACACCGGTCTCGCAGGGAAAGGCAGGAGGCCTTGCCCATGTAACCAGCAGCACGCCAGAAACAAACAGCTCAGGATAACCTGACTCCCAGGTTAATTTCCCATGCTGCTCGCCAGCCCCTGTAGCTCATCTCTGAGCCACTGCAGCCCAAAAACCCTCCTTTCATCCTATCCATCCAGCATCTGTTTATTTTTCCTTGCTGCTCTCCATTTCTGGCCTCTGATTATTACTATATCAACTTCTGAAATAGCCACTGGTGGGGCAGAGAGAAAGGGAATCTGCTGTCCACACAAAAGGATCGTGAAGAGAATGAAGGAGGTTTGGGCCCGACTGCGTGTGCGAGTCCTCCGCCCCGGCCCAGCCCGTGCGGACGTGCCAGCAGTAAAAGCTTGGCTGCAGTCGCCGTCTTACCGACAGCCCCTGTGCCAACACCGTGCCCAGCCCCGTCCGTCCCTCCCAGACTGTCCCCAGCTCCAGCAGCCCCTCCCAAGCACACCATGGGACCCGAGGGACGCAGCCTGCCAGGAGCAGCCCGCTCCCGAGGGCAGGGCAGGGGAACTCTCACCCCACTGCAGTCGGCCTGCGGAAAGCTGCTGCGCTGATGCGAAAGATGCACCGATGTTTAAGTAATTTAAACATCAATTTAATTACTCTCCTTTGGGAAGTAACTGCGCTGGTGATGGGATGATCTAACAAGTTTCTTCTGTGAGCCTTTGGAAGGAAAAGCATTTTGTTTTCAAATGCTTACTTGCCAGTGCTATGATATTATCACCTCTGATCATTCTTACGTTACCAGCACCATTTCCCTATTCCTATTCAACTTTTAAGTAAGATGTCAAAAGTGTAATTTTCACCAATAAATAAAAATGCAATGCATTTTAAAATGGCAGAATTACTCATTAACTTCACAGACTCCCTTATCTACCACTGAATGGCCATCCCTGAGCTGTCTAACTGAGATCGCCTTAGGGAGTTGCTCCACTATCAGCTGAAGTCACAAAGTCTTTGAAGTCCTTCTCTTGTAATGTCAAGTTAAAAAGAAAACATTGCCTCCAAGGAATTCTAATTACAGTATTTCATTTCCAGGAACATACTTTTATACTGACCCAAACGGTTCAAGGTACACACATCTTTTTCTTGTCACTATGATAAATTAATAAAGCAAAATATATTTTAAATATTTCCCAGGCCAGAAGGTTTTAAATAAGTGGTTAAAAAAAAAAAAAATCAAGGTCAGAAATCATTGTCAATAAAAGAAATTAAACTGTAATGGAGGATTAAAAATGAGGTCATTCATCCGCTTTGCAGTTCTATTTACTGTGTGTCTAGGTAGACTATTTACTAAAATGGGTGTACAAACAGATTAATGGGAATGGAAAACAATACAACAAAATCAGTAATAAGGAAAATGTCAAAAGTTTGGGTTATGATTTCTGTTGCTATAGCTAAATACAAAACAGTTAAACAGGTTGTATAATGTTATATCTCTTTATGAAAGGCTACTTTACCCTTTTTTCTTAATTACAATTGGATAATGGAAATATGTCTCACTAAAATATACATTCTTTAATCTGGTAGTTTGGAAAGCATTTCTAGGATTTTGACTTTCTGAAGAACTCAAAGGAAAACATTTCATTAGATCTTCAGCAATGACTTTGTGAGGACAGGTTCTAGTGAACAGAAGTAAAACTTCCCTGAGACAACATTTTTCCTCTTTGGAAAATTTTTCCCACTGACTTTAAAAGAAGTGATTCAGTACTTCACAATCAGTTTTATGAATATGGCAGAAACACAAAGAAGACTGAACTAACCCTATACACCAGTAATCTATATTGTTTACAAGACATCACTAATTTTCTACAGGGAGCACTTAGTGTTAAATTATAAAGCAATAATTTTTTTACATAAAAACCCTAGTGGGAAATGATATAAGCTGAGTATTACAGAGGCAGTATGTCTAACTGATTAATTGAACCAACTTAAGAATTCTAAGTTGCCTGTATTTAACCTACTGAGAAATGCATGTCACTGGATTTTTAATGCTGTATTAATCTCCAGTTCTTCCATTTACCAAGGCAGTCAAATTAAACATTTTGAAACAGTGCACTGATAGATATATCTTAAAATTGCATTAAAGACATTCCTTCCTATGAAAGCTTTAGTATTCATTAGGAATTCAGGTGCAATAGAAAGAACCAATTAAGTAAAAGACAAAAGGTATTTGGTTTGACTACTTTTTGGAAAGAAAAAAAGAAAGCAACAGGAGACAATGGGATGTGCTTAGTTATAGTTAGTTTCCACTCATATGACAAGTAACTTATATGACAAGTTCTGTTGAGCAAACCCAGCTCCCCAAAAATTCTATCACTCACACTATTCTTTTGGTCTCAAAACCTGCATCAGCCTGGGCATAACAAGAAGTCATTTGTGTCTCACACGACTCAGGAACAAAACTTCTCTTTACTGCCCAGCTGCCTCAAATGGGCTTGGATATCAGCAGGTGTCCTTTTCAGAGAACATGACGTGCAGAAGAGCTGTGGGACAGCCCTGCAGAACCCAGACCACAGACAGAACAAGGTTAGAAGTAGACAGTGGAGGAAATGAAGAAGAAAATGGCAAAAAGTTTAGCAATCTCTGTTTTTGGAGACATTTTCCTACATGTATGCTCGTGAACCCACGTGTAAATGGCCCACTAATCATAAATTCTCCCCAAATTCTGACTTGAGCAGGTGGCAATGTTTACCAGCTATGACATTAGTCATATTATTTACATATGATCCTCTGTATTTAGGAACTCTCTAACCAACAAAACGTATTTGAAGCGTAATGTTTCATAAAAGAATAGCAGAAAGTAAATCAACAAAACCAGAAAATTTCCCTCAGCTTTGTAAAAGCAATAGTCCTTTTCATCTCTCCCCTCCATTCTGTTCTCTCAACTAAAGAATCCAGTAAATATATCCATGTTTCATCCAACTTCGTCATAAATTCAAAAACTCTATCTCCTGAAACACCTTAAACACTTTAATCATTTAGTCTGGCAGGGTCCTAGCTGGAAATTGAGCTTTGCCATCATACTTCAGAAAAGATTTCAGTTAAATATAGAGTTAAAAAGAGAGCAGAAAAGGATAACTTAAAAGTCTGAATGTGTCTTTAGAGGAAAAGAAGTGACAGTGCTCTAAAGAATGGGTAAGACTGAAAGGGAGACATGATAAGCCTTTGTTTATGCAAAAATTCCATTCCTGCAACTCACTAATATATCAAGGACATTTCGGTTTGTTAAACACTGCTGGGAAGTTTTACTTGGACACAGTTATCTGTTGTGAGATTTGGGAGCAGAACTGATGGGAAGGGTAGAAGACAAGTTGTCTTACACCTCCTGCATCTTATTACAAATCATGCCTCATCCAACTAGCATGCTAAATGTGAAAAGCAAAATTATTGTACAGCCAAACTTATTTTGGATGACATCCTCAGGTGTCAAAACCTCTGCTTTTAATTTGCTTAATTTCAATTCTTCAAGTTCAAACTTTCTGTCAGAATGACCCCTTGAGGCTAGCTGTTTTTGGAGGTATG
>WAAG01075243.1:0-11965 GCA_013390105.1 Tichodroma muraria
ATAAAGAAAAATTCCTCTCAACAGTCTTTCTGAGAAATTGCTTTGCATTAATCCTCAAAGAAGTCTTAAGAGAGAATCAAAAAATGACGACTGTGTGATGCTAGAAGATGTTAGATCCAGACAGACCACCCAAAACATCCCCCTTGGAATTCACTGCTCACTTTAAATAACCTTGTTGAATGGTCAACACATGAACCAGAGATAGATCAGTCTCTCTCAAACTTGTTCAGCAGCCTTGAGATAAATGGCATTGCTCAGACTGCCCCTTATTATGTGGCCAACTCTGGTGTTGTGACTACTGTGCATTTTAGTTCAAGATCGCAATAAGTACTTTAGACCATCTAAAATTCAAGAAAAGCCTGGCTCCTTATACAACCAATGGAGGAGAGTAAATATAATGTCTATATTGCATACCTATCACTGGTATTTGAACAGACCCCAAAGTCTGTTCCAAAAGACCCCAAAGATATCCCAACAGGTCATAAGATTCTCAACCAACATAATCTGTACAAATTTTAATTCTGATATAAGTGGACATAACACCAAAGTAAAGGACAGATGAATGTAAAAGTTAGCTGAATTTAGCCACATGCTTGAAAACAAACTTCTCCCTTGAGCAAGAACCGTCTCAATTGACTGTTAAGAACTTAGTGTCAATTCTCTGAGATACATAAAATCAGTAATCATCATATACCTAAACGTCTCCAAAGATCTAAATATCAAAATGTCTAAAAATCACACTGCTGCACAGCTGAATTTTTGAAGACCTATTGAGGATTTACAGGACCCAATTCTGCAGCTTCCGAAGTTTTTGTATGTATTCTCATTTCTCTGCTAGAGAAAGATGAAGCTAAGTAGCAAGTTTAAAGATTTATTTTTTTTTTAATTTTCAAGAAACTTCATTGGAAACAAACAGAATTCCCTAAAGGACTGTCTATTGAACACGTGCCCAGAAAACAAACTTGCAAGAACTCCAAGCTGAACAAAAGTAATCCAAGGAAAGGCAGTGTTTTGAGGAGATACTAAGGTTCAAGCTGATGAGATATCAGCCATGGATTTCTCTGACAGTTGCTAATGTCTATTGTAAGTCTTTATTCATACCCATAGGAGAAGTGTGAAATGGCTCCAGACTAAATCCAGCTGGTTTAGTGGTGCTGGAAGTGGCACAGGTATCCTATCAGCCTCACATCCACTCCAGCCCAGCACTGAAACACAGGCTCACAAACTGGTGACTCACAGCACGTTGAAAAACAAACATTAATAACAAATTCAAAGCCTTTCACCTCTTCTTGAGTAATTTGAATTGAATTTCTAATTTGAAAAGCCTGCCAAAAACTCTTGTGCTTTGGCTATTGTTTTGCCAAGGCTTTGAGGGATGCTTCCAGGCTACTTCCCAGTATCCAACAGGCAGCTATACAAGGGTGTTTAGGCACCTGGAGATGTATGAAGTCTCCTAATAAGATCTACAGTGTGAATTAGGATTCTCATTTACTTAGGCAATTCTGAAATCCCATTTAGAGTCTAATGGCTCTTAAGCAAATAAATACCTTGAAAATCTGACTCCAGGTCACTTAAAGTACAAAGATCATAACAATGGATGTCAGCAGCCAGTAGGCTGCTTGTCTTGTCAGAGGTGCAATTTGCCCTTTAATTCCAGAGACAAATCCCCTGGAAGAAGAATAAAGGACTTTCTAGAATATATATGGAGGAGACTGGGCACCCTTATTAGCATAATCATTTGCTACTTACAGATTCTGCACTTTCAAGGGAATATTGAATGGCATAAAAGACTACTATTTCTAATTATATCTAGTATTAATATAAATAAACACCACTTTTAGAACATTTCCTCCAAGTTAATAGATCACATCACATCAATTATTAATAGGGAGGATTCTAAATAAACACCAAATAGTGCCTCAAACAGAAAAAGACCAAAAATTATTTCTTATGCATTGAATAGTGCCAAAATATAGATATAGTCAAACATAAATCATTTCCTTACCACCCTTTGGGGATCTTTCCCTTTGGGAAGCTGTCCTGGGAGCAAACACACAGCTGCCATTCCCAGAGTAGTACAGTTCTATCCCATATCATTACATCAGATTTTTGCAGATCTACCATAATATAGTCCAAAAGATGAAAGCTTAAAGAAAGTTTTTTTATTCCACTGTAGAACCAGCAGATCTTCTTCACCCTCCTGTCACTGTGCTCTAAGAAGAGAAATTAATGCTTTTCTGAATGCTGAGATGTGGAAGCTGGAATCAGTGCCTGCAATGGTTTGAAAATGGCTTGGTTCTGTTAAAGACAATGTTGATTAGCACCAACTGGGGATGTAATGTTTTTAACAGTCTCTTCTAGGCACAGAAGGGTTTCATTCTTCAGTAGCTGAACTGAGAATACAGTGATTTCAAGATCTGTTTTCTTAAAAAGTGTTTAAAAAACACATAGATCAGCCTGCACCTAAAAATTCCTGGTTCTTCCCTGAAACAATGCAGAGCAGAATTGCAGAACACTAGCTCCCTCATTAAATTGGCCAATGCATGTAAACACAAATGAAATCATGCCTCACTAAAAAATATTTTCTAGCTACTCACTAAAATAGCTTTGAGAGATCAAGTCCATACATGGAATAAAATGGCTTTCTCTGCCTAAGAAAAGAAGTCATAAGCCAAACTCTCCTCTGGAATGACATTTTAACTATTATAAACAGTTTAAAGGCAAATGTAGAGCAGAGCAGTGTAGTTTTATACAATCATAGCAACAACACTGAGATTTATTCTGTTCTGAATTAAGCTCTTTATATTGTTTCTACTTAAAAAGGGAAAGTATCAAATACAACAATTCCTACAAATTTATCCTTCACAACAAACATTTTCATATTCTATTTGCAATTTCACCAAACAAAAGCAGGCCCAAGTCAAGTAGCAGAATTTTGGCTGTACTCATCTGAAAACACTGTAAGCTTTGCCCTTTCTACCACCCAGGCAACTTAAATGGGGGCAGTCCTCCCACTAGTTTTCCAATAAATTTTGCAACAATAGCCACATAAAACTCTTGGAATACATGACTTAGATACAAAGAAATGCTTTTCAAAATATCTGCTTGAACCCTTCAACGAGAAATGCAGAATCTTCATACAGAGACAAAAATCCCTTCCAAGCACTCCGTAATGTTCAGAGCATGGTGGGATAAGTCATTAACCCTCACAACTTCCTAGTACACTGTGAACAACCATTCTCATTTAATCTGGGAACATTATGACAAACTGTAAATAAGACCTTTTAGCTCCAGTTCACAAGTGGTTCTGAATGTCTGTAAATAAAGCCTAACGAGGATTTACACAGAAACTGAAGGACACAAATGACCAAGTGGGAAGTGTTACAAAGCCACCTGAAACACAGCCCTTGGCAGGGTCTGTTCCTTACACCTGACCCCCTTCCCAGGACCCAGACACATCTCTCTCCTCATGGTGTCCTGGTGCAGCATCATCAGAAACATTTATCAAAGCGTGTTTCAATCCATGATACATGTGTGGGGGTGGATTTGGGGTGACAATCACTCCTCCCCACTTCACACGTGAATTAATGGAGGTATAAAGCGGTGGGCGGACATCAACAGGAGCACGGGGTTAGCAAGGGGTGCCAGCCAGCCCAGGCAAGCTGGGGAGAAGCTACTCAATAACCTGAATCTCAGATGCATCAGAAAAATTGCTAAGAGAATGAAAAGCGTGACTGAAAAAGAAATCCGAACAATAGTGACAAAAGAGAAAAATAAGCAGATGGCTATATGCTAAACTAGGATAGAAGAGTGTTTAGGAAAAACGGAATGGCTACATTTAGCCAGGATCATAGCAAAAACAGCATGAAAGAGTTGCTAAGTATTACTTCAGATAAAATTTCAGAATAGCAGCACCACCAACAAAGAACTACAGGAGCAGGGAATTTTGACTTTAAGCCCATGGATGAGGAAACACAATTGTAATAGCTTAAAGGAGAAATTTCACACAGAACATTTGGATACAGAAATTGCAATCACAGGTCCTGACCAGCCTGGGTCTGACACACATTTTTATCATTATCATTGGACAACTTTATTGGATGAATTTTATGCCTCATAACAGCCACTCAGAGCACTACTTGCTTTTAGAACTTGCACTATAGCTTATTAGAAATACAAGAGTTGCAACAATGAGCTCTGAATTAAGGTTTTTGTGGTGCAAGTCATTGTGGGCTTCAAATTGCAGAATTTGGCTATCTCAGAATCTTTATGCAATTTATCTTTATGCAATAAACCACTCTGAAACTAGGGCTATGACTAAACACTCACAAATCAGGGCAGCTGCCTTTTTCAACTCAAGAATTTTGTTTTAACCAATGTTTTACTTTTTTTTTTCAGATAACCTCATATATTAGATATTTTGAATCTTTATTATACTTCAGTTTTTCTTGTTTGGTTCAGAACTTTTAGAAATCCCATTTTAATGCTTCCTTCTGAAAATTCCTTCTGTTGTTTTCCAGAGAAACAATAATCCTGCAACACGACAGCTCGGTATTGTAATGAAAATAACTCTTCATTCTTCCTTTTCCAAGTATGTTAAGAAGGAGGTTGGAAAGAAGAGTTCATACTTAATCATCTGAAGTACCTCATAAATAATTTATAGTACCTGAAAAGCATCAATAACTGATTAACTAATTTAAATCTGAGCCTAAGCCATCCAATTTTTAACTCAATTTTAAAATACCAGATATATATAATCTTAAAGGATGCTCCGATTCTGGGTTCAGACTGTACTCATAAAAGAATAGGAAAACAAAAAAGAATTCTGAGAGCACTCACATTACCCAGATACTATTTTGGAAGAGAGGAGGGATTAGCTGTAGAGATATCCAAATATGAAAGCACAAAATTTTTGTAGATGTTTTTGTCTATCATTAAACAATCTTGTATTGTCACTGACCTGTTTACCAGTTGCCATCATGCTGCTTGGGAGAGGAAATAAAAGGACCGGTGTCTAATGTTCCAGACAGAAACCATGACAATATATTAAAAAATGCTGAATTGAAATTCTAGTACAGACTGATTAGATTGAAAGACAAGTTGAGTGAAATGGTGTCAGGTTCAGTGAACCAAGCATAAAGGTCTTTATGACTACATTGGCACTTCTGCCTCAGTTGCAGGCATCAGTGACTATATTAGATTAGGTCACCTGAGAATTTAAATAGAATCACACATTTCTAATGAAAAAAATGGCCCATGTGAGTAATACAGTTCCATATCACCTTAATTACATATTGCAATTATTACAATTATAGCAGCACTGCAACTGGGATGTAATTACTGCAACTGAGCTTCTCCATGCTCCATGCAGGCATTTTCATGGGAGCTTCATGCAGTATCACCTGAACTTGCATTAGAAAGTCATTGACAAGGATCAGAATATGAACTGCCCAGGCATAAGGATGGGGCTTTTGCTGCTTTGAGTTGGCTCAGAAATAGAAAGAACAAAATTTAATTTCTATATAGAATGGTCAGGTTCCTTGAAGCAGGAGCTAAAAGTAAGTGAAGGCATTTTCCCTCAAAGAAAATACATTTCAGTGATCATTCCAAATTTATGATGATGATGATGATGATGGCCCTTAAGGTCAAAAACAACCAACTGAGCTAAACCCATAGAATTCTTCTCCTATTCTTGTGCTTTTAAAAAGAGGGATCTGGAATTCTGGGCTATTTTGAAGTACCTAGAAAGACAGCTTTCTAGTCAGTTACCTAACTAGTCAGTTACCCTAACCCTAACCCTTAACAGCACCCAAAAACATGGTACCCACCATAGAGTTTCATTCAGGGCATGCTGGTATGATGAATTTCACACAGAGAAGGCATTACAGTCCTTTTACATTAACTTTGCAAGGTTGTTTTCCCCAATTTAGTGTCAGTGTTCACCAGATTCACAGACCTGAAAGGTTGCACTGGAGTAATCAAACACAGCTCTAGAGATAGCAATTTGCTGAAATCCAGATCGAACTTCCACTTCTAATCTTGCCTGAACTTAGGCCTGAATAATATAAACCAGTACAGGAAAAAAGAGTCACCTGCTCAACCATTTCCTAAAGATAGCAGCAACAATGTGAGGAAGAGCTGATCTGCATTTCTCCTCTTCTATTCTTGCATTCTCCTCAATGTCCTCTCATGGTTGCTCTCTCTTTCATAAAGCAGCACTTGAGAGACATGTTCCCCATGGTATTTATATAGCATTTACAAACCACCAGCTTGTGCAAAGGAGCACCTTATTGCACTAAGACGGTGCAAGGTTCTTAACTATGGAAACAACATGTGAGTTACCTGTGGCTTCGCTGACGGCACAGTACTCGTGTCATTCACAGTTCCTCAGCAAGGACAGCAGATAATACAGCAAATAAACAAGATAATGCAGACAAAACAAGCAAATAATGATTTTCAGTACTCTCCAGTAGCTACTCCAAAGACAGCAGAGGACTGAGGATAATTCTCACAGTTTAAATACTTACCATTTATCCTACAGAGCATTGAGTACATAGACATACAAATCAACCAAAAATCAGCCCACCACAAAGGACTAGTAGAATACTTCATAATCCCCAAGAATATCTAACAGAAAATTCTTCCTGTTCTATAAATTAATTCAAGAAAAATGATCTAATTTTTATACTGCTCTAAGCTTCTCAGGGAATCAATCAATTAAACTGGCTAGCTATGTTAAGGTAATTGAGAAACAGTTCCCAGAAGACATTACTACCTACAAACATAGTATGAACCAAATATATAGAGTTAAGCAAGACAGAAGCAGGAGTCTAGAGTTTGTCTTCTGACTGGAACTGAAGGACAGGGTGTGACTTTACAAATTACCTTATTTCCTAGGAGAGGAGGACAAACCTGGTCTGTATTTCCAGACAGATTCTGCCTAGCAGCATTCTCAGCCCTTCCCTCCACTTCAGCTCTGTGCATCTGCACCACCCCCAGTAACACACTCATATAAACACTGATAAACAATGATCCTTTATCAAAGTCAGGTTTTACACACCAAGACACAGTGCCTTGACTAGGGCCTAATAAAACCCAAAATCCTCTGGCAGAAAGAAATGGAATCATTCCCTAAAGCCAGAGTAATTACTAATCATCAATAATAGCAAAAAAGAGATGTTTTCCAAACTCCTCCATGTTCTATGGAACAGAAACTATGAATATATCTGTACAACTGGTGAGGGAAAAATAAGTTGCAACTCAGAGATTTTTTTAATTCCAGCAAACAGTGGCCACCTGGCCAATTTCATACAAAAATATGTGTTCAACAAATTAGTCAATATTTACTACCATAAATTCTGTCTTGTTTATCAGTCTAATGTATATATAAACACAGACTTCCAAGGTAAAATACATGAAAGATGACCTTTTCAGTTCTGTGCCCTCTTTTTTTTTTAAAAATCCCTGAAGGCCTGAAAACTTTAAAATGAGTGGGAGAGGCATTCAGATTTCTTTTTTCCTGCCACTTGCTCCTTTCATTTAAAATGTCACCTTTCTTATTCTACAGTCTCCTTAGATGTCTTAGACATAGACTTAAGGCTCCTTCAGCCATCTATCTGAGCAAGCTGTTACATTCTGGCAAACAGCAGAAATTGTGAGAAAAATATTTTCTCACAAATATTTATTCAGGTGTTCAAAAGCTTGGAGATTTTGTTTGTTTTAAAGTTTTAAGCAATCAAAATAAAAATATTTCTTCCCTGGACAGTTAGTTAGCTTCCATTCCTACAATAACCCTGAGATAATTCTACCAGGTCATCAATAATGCATATATTCTGGAAGAATTTTTTTTATTTTTTTTTAAGGAAAATAAAAGGAAATGGACATACTTTTCTCTAGAAGAAAGCCAGAGGTACATAACAGAAGGATCCTTTGGGCCTTTCTTATATAAAACCGGAAAAAAAAAACATAATAAATCACAAGCACACATTTTATCTTTCAGAGATTACTTAATGAGCTTGCAGAAATCCCCAGAAAAACATTAAATATTTCATACATTTAGTGCCTCCTAAATATCAGGGGGTTATAGAAATTAACAAACCTCTGGTAGTGGACAACCATCTAGCAGGCAGCTAGCTGCTCTGCAAGCATATCATATACACAATTTTTAGATCCAAAATGATATTTTCTTATTAAATATTAAAGTGGCAGAAAGGGAAGTTATAATAAGATTCGCATAACAAAAATAATTGTTTTGGATTAAAAAATAAACTAAAAAGGATTTTTAAGATAAAGGCAGAAGAACAGTTGCTCATAAGAGTCCAGCTAAAAGGAGTTTATGTGCTGAATCTCCTTCTCCTTAGGTAACTCTATTTGTTTTCTGTATCCTTGTACTCCTTTGTTTTTGCACTTCCAGCTTTCCTAATTTGGACATCCAAAACTTAACCAAGGTGTAATCATGCAGATGCCTTCTACAGTAAATGGAGTTGGATAACTAATGGTTCAGAGTAACCAGAGGCGGCTACAATGAAGTAAGAAGAAAGCCATACAAGTGATCATTCTGCTGCCCCTTGTCCATGCCCTCTTATTCTGGCTGGGTCAGCACAGAGCACAGGGGTCTCCTGGTCCACACTTGGGAGCTCAAGGCACGAGAGCCCAACTCCCAGCAGGGAGACTGGCCACCTTATTTCTATAGTTGCAGTGAACTTTGTGCACAGTCCTTCTTTCAACATAAGCCCACATCTGTGATATGTGCTAGGCCAGCTGTCACAACAAAAGCTAATTCTGCCACATCCACATCCCCGATTGATTTGGAGATGGCCTTTACAAAAAAGAACAAAAAGAGCTAGTTGCAAACGGATGGACCCAAATGCTCTCTAAGTCACTGGCTGGTCAGCCTTAATAATGCTAACAAAAATGGAGCAAATTTACATAAGTATTTTAAGAGGGCTTGAGCACGTAATTCACACCCAAGGATGTGAATACTGCACTGAGTGAATTCAGCATCATCAAGTCTGAAATTCAAGCAAAAGCGGCTCTTCCATAGGAACCATCAGGGACCTTGCGAAGATCCATGGCACTTGTTAACTTTACCTTCACATATAAAGTGAGTGTCTGAGGTATAGAATGGTTGGGGGAAAGTGACAGTCTTATTTTAGTTATTTTAGTGCTGGGGTATACAGTGAACTGAATTGTCTGATCAGTGATTGAATAGCTGCTCCTCTATCACATGGTCCATCTGGTCAGTCTCCCTGTGCTATCACTGTTGTGTGAGCATAAACAAGTCTTCTCTTCTTGATCATACCAGGACACTTTTTGCATATGTTCTCTGCTGCATACAACTAAAAAGTTAATTTTTCTCACTCGCCCTCAGATTTGGCATCAGGTCAGGCTCCAAACACTCAAGTTATGCTTTGGGTTCATGTCTCGGCATCAGCATTGTATCCAGCTGGGTTACAATGCAGTTCCTCAAGTCAGTGTGTCTTACAGCACACAGCACGCACACAGAACGGCTTAACGGAAACAGAAGACCTCAGTGGGAAATTACAGTTTTTACAGGAACATATGGTCCACAATCACTCAGTGTCTAGAAAAGTGTTTATCTCAACATTTCATAGAGGGGAAAGCAAAATAGAAAGATAACATACACTGCTTCTGAAAATCTCATCACTAGCAGACTTGCACAAAGCACTGACCAAACAAAAGAAAATGTAGAAAGTTCCCGCATTTAGAGTGGAAGCTTATGTAAGGGAAGATGATTAAGTCAACTCCAGCAATGACTTTTTTTTCCCACAAAGATAGTGTCTTACAGTTCTATTGTACTTTCCACTCACAATGACTCAAAAGTCACTCCCATAAACCACACGTGGTGAAAGTTCCTGTGCTCACTACAGGGAGCACAGATGTTTCTGGGGTAGATTACAGCAGATGCTTGGAACTGTGACTCTGTGGCATATCCAAAATTAGTGGATGTTGCCAGAGTTAATGGCTCTCTATATTTACAAATTGTCATGTAAAGACAACCAGACCTCTTACTCACATTATCTCTTAGGAGTTCACCAACTACTTGCTGTGGATGGTACCACAATCAGCATGCACCTAGCACGGACTGCCTTGCACCAAGCCATCAGCACTGCTTCCCGCAGAATTTATGTCCTCGTGTAAGTTCACGCATTAGATGTGGGCAGAACATCCCTCTCCTGTCCCAAAATCATCTTGGACATTTGCACAAATAAACCAGGATTCCTACTGTACAGTAGAAGGCTACCCTGACTGGGCTGGATCCTTCAGGCATATCTGAGATGAGAGAGTGGAAGCATAAAAGAACATTGTGTAATTTGCACGTCACCCTGCACTATATCAGTAACAGAGCTGGAAATAGAAACCTCCCCTCTTAGACACCACATCAAGAGGCGTGACAGGTGCTTCAGAGAGCCCCGTTCCAAAGCATGTGTCAACTAGAACATGAGCATAACATCACAGGGAGGCAAGGATGGGTGCTGAGACAGGCTCAGTTAAGCTTGCTGTTGAACACTTTCCCCTGCATCTACCCTGTATTCAGTCACCAGCTTGCAGAAGGTGAATTATCACCTGTACCTTTGCACGTATGTGATGACAAGAGGAGGTAACATGACAGTGACTCACTTCTAATAGAGCCTTAATAATGAAAAGCAGGGATTCCAATGCCTCTTATTGAAGCAAAATGGTCTTCATCTCAGTGGTAGCCTTTCCAAATAAAAAATTAATTGCATTCTCAGACTTGGCCTTAGTTTATTAAGCCATTAGAAACAGAATTAATTAATTAAATCTGAATTGATACAAGGACAGACCATGGCTTGGCAAGATGCCATGTAAAGCAGACTTTTTACAGGATTAAGCTCTGTCTGAGGAGCTAACTGTCAACCAAAGGCTAGTTCAGTATGAAGGAGACACCCAAGACAAGTGGAGATCTGTGACATCCAGCAGGTCAAGTAGCAAGGATTTCTTGTCACTCAATGCTACAAGGCAAACAGAGGCTTTGGGGTGTCCTTGTACACAGGACTCACAAATGACTTCTGTTGCCAGGTCACTGAATTCTTATTGTAGCTGATGTGCCAGAGAAGCAGCATGATATTTTTGAAGGTCATGAGTCTATATACAATTATTATGGTTGATTTTTTTTCTTAATTCAACAGTAGATTTCACTTCAAAAAGCCTCACCAAATTGACTTATATGAGTGTATAACCTGGATGGCATCCAATTGCTGAGCACTGAGCTAGTATCCACTAACAGTGATTTTGCTTTAGCTCATGTAGCAGGGAATGTACTAGAGAACACGGGTCTTAAAGCCTGTAATCAGCCTGAAATTCCTATATTCTCCAATCCCCATGAGAAACGTGGCAGACCTCGTGGTCATTGTGCTGCTACTGTACTGCAAAGTACTAGTAGAGGCATAAAACTTATGATAGGCATGAAATCATTTAGCATAAAATTTTAGTTTTCCTGTAAAAGAAATGAAACTATCTATGAAATATCTGGCATATATGCTAGCCAAAGGCTTTTAAACTTTCATAATAGAACAAGGAGATACCATGGATTAGTCACAGGATTTCACAGGGCTGAACTTTACGAATACCAGACTATGTAAATTAGATTATATTGTTTTTAAAAACAAACAACAAACAACACAACACAGTACTTCACCTAAAAAGGCAGAAAGACANAAAACAAACAACAAACAACACAACACAGTACTTCACCTAAAAAGGCAGAAAGACAATGCTTGAGAAAAAGGAGGAGAAATGTCACATTCAATAAAAAGAAAACTTACACAGCACCAGTGACAACAACAAGTAAATTAAAATGTTCATATAAGCACATTAAGATTGAGGAATTTTCTATGCTGGAAGGGAGAGATAGAGATGCCCACATTGTCTTTTCTTACTGGACTGTGAGCTGGTAGTATCTGTGGCACTCTCCAGAGCTCCT
>WAAG01075257.1:0-19636 GCA_013390105.1 Tichodroma muraria
GATCTCTTTATGTTTCTGCTGCAGAGCCAAAGCTTAAAGCATTTCTTAAAGCTCTCCCTGAACATCTACACTTCTCTCATCCCAGTTTAGGATTTAGGTCTATAGTGATGGCAAACACCTTGACAAAGCGGTATGTTGTTTTTTGGACATACAGTTTAGGCTGCCCCAGAAGACTTCCACAGGTTCTTTGTGAACAAGCAGCAAATCTGGTCCCAAGGTAGTTCAGATTTGCTTTTGAAGAGCAGTGCTGAATAATAAGGTAGGATGCAACTCCCCTCATTATTTTGGTGATGCTCACACTGGACTCCAGAGTGTCTTGCTACTTTTCTCCCTGCATCCATCATGTTTAACACAGCTTTGAATAACCCCAGTGCTCATCAGTTTGCAGTACAAATACAATTGCACAAATGCTACTGGAGTTATGTGGCTACAAGCAGCACAACTGAAACATGAGGGTACTTTGGTTGAATACTGAATTGCTTAATGCTTTGCATTCAGACCACGAACAGGATTGTATGACCTGATTGCAACATTTTCAAGATGATTTAGTGAGCAGGGAAGTACTTTAGGACTTCCATTCTGTGGCTGGAGGATCACCTAATTTCAGGCATGACTGTGACATGAAGGGCGGCTGTTCTGCAGCTGCTGGTGGTGCTCTAGTGTAGCATCCTACACACTGTACATGGACACCATGGAGCAGCCAGCCAAGAGGAACAGTGCTGGATGTGGCTCAGTCCTACTTAATTAAATTCCTTATCATCCTGACCTGTGTGTTATTTCTTCCAGATGTAGCCAGTCAAGCTGCTTCAGCCATGAAAAACAGCAACAATCAGTAGAAACTCAAAAGACAGAAGTTATTGTGAGCAAGTTTGCGCTGAATAAACAAAGAAAACATCAGCTTTACTTAGATTGTGTAACCGGATCTATGTTCATCTTGTCTCTACCACAGCCTTCTTTTCAGGTTTTCTAAGTACTTCCATGAAGGCAATTCCCAAAAAACCCTTTAGGCCAGTGGAGCCATGTACAGTTTTTCTATAAAAGCATAAAGGCAGGAAGGAAGAATGAAGCCCAGTGGTCTCTTTTACCTTATAATGATGGCAAATCAACCATAGAAGATAGGCCACACATCTCAGTCCCTGGTAGTCCTTCCTGGTAACCACCATTTAGTGTCTGTTTAGAAGTACCCCGTGTTCCTTCCCTTACCAAAATTGTTCAGAGGAAGGAAAATTTGCCCTCTGGTTCAATGCTTTGGTGTTGCCAGGACACAGGTCCATGCAAATAAACTTTAAGCTCTTTAGGGCTAAGCAGTAATTATCTAGCTTTGCCAGCTGACTGGTTGACTTGCTGCCAGGGGACTGAAGCAAGGCTGGAGACTTCTAAGCATATTGCCTGACAAGAGACAGAATATGTAGCTGGGATAAGGGTACAGATTAGCACTGTTCAGTGGACAGAAAAAGAAGCAAAATGGGGCTAAATGGGGTTTGGTAAAAATAGATATTTTTTCATTTCGTGCAAGCTTCATACAGAGAATCCTGGTATGGAACTATTCAAAATTTCAAGAGAAGTTTCTCCCAGCTCCAGTTTGCCAAAAGTATTCCCTCAGCGCAATTATGTCCCCCATGGGGGCTTCATGTATAGAGAATTATTCTTCAGAATCTCTTTCTTTGATTTTATTCCCCCTTAGTGGATTTCCTTTCTAAGGAAGAGCTGTGTTACAATCCTATCTAAACCAGTTCTCTCTATCCTCTACCCGATCTTCTAAAAGAAAACTTTAACTTCTACCTGTTTCTTTGAATCCCAATGGCTAATCAAACCTGAAATTTAACTGAGAAAAATCAGTTACAGTGCAGCAAGAAACCAAACTAATAGTGATTCGCCTTCATAAATTAGGGATGCAGCTTAACTTCAGTATCACGGCCTAAATTAAGGCAGCTTTAAATTGTATTTGAAGCTTCAATTTGTTCATTGCTCTGCTTGAGCAACAGGAATCTTGATAGGATGGAGTTCTATGAAGCAAGGTAATTAGGAATTAAAATAAGAACCAAAAAATGCTGTTCATATTGTACCTTAATCTTGCCAGCACATGCAGGCTTTGCCATCTGCTCTATGGGAAAATGTTTCAGAGACAGGCAAAAAATACATAAGCAAATAAATATGGGTAGAAGCTAATCTATGTGAAGAATGCCAGGCTAAAAGTGAGTCTTTTTATAATGTGGGATATCAAGAGAGATCTGGCTCAATTCTCCAAAAATAAGAGGCCTTACAGAAGTGTAGAGGACTTCCCTTTTTAATGAATCTAAGGTATTCCTCCCTTCATGCTGTGAGATGTCATGATCTCTTAAGCAGGGACTGGAGTTCACGGTGACATGAGCTGAGAGCAATGTTTGTATTCCTCAGTGAGGCCAGATCCAGTCCCCACACAAGCAGGCATCATGGGTAGGAGCATCTTTCCTACCTTTAGATGTCTTCAGGGTAGACCTATACAATCACCCATGATTCATTTCTAATCAGTGAAGAACAATCCCCATTTTGAGGGGTGATTTACTTTATTTTAGATGTCTATTCTAGGACAAGATGAATTAAGTCCTGGAAGTGGCTCTTTCTCTCTGCTAATATAGTTGGAATTTGGGATGATGACTGGCACAGAAGTCCTTGTTTGATGGGGTAAATCCTTCAGTGGCCACTAGGCTTCATGGGAACATGGCGTGACAACCTGATGAAATGCATGAAAATTTTGGAAAACCTTTTGATAATTAGAAGTTGAGGCTGTCTCTTTGGTGGTGTGTGCAACACAGTAGTGAACTACAAATGATATCTAATGCTTTCAGTTAATTTTCAGCAGGACAAATAACTTTAAGTCACACTTTTTTTACTCTGATCTGCACAAAGAATTAAAAATATCTGTTCTCCCACTCCATCAGAAAAGTTGAACATAATCTTTGAACCCACAGATTTAATTTTAAATTGATAACTTCTCTGAGCATTTAAATTGCAGTTAAGTTATTAGACAACATAATTTAAAAAAATCGTGATATCTCTTTAGAACATCGACATCAAAAATAAAAAATTGGATATTATTAGTTTCGGTATGTACTGGGTTACTTAAAATGCAGATTGCTTTCTGAATATTCCTAAACCTGAAGGTTTAACTACTGACATCTATTCTTGTCACTGACTAGCTCTCCCTTTTTTGGTCATGCTAATAATAATCCTAGTATTATTTCTCTTTCTTCCTATTTTGTGGGTGTTCCTCACTGTCTAAATTTTGCCTGGAGTTTTAAAACAGCTTTTCTAAAAAAATAGAGTTCGTATGATCACTTCATTTGCTGACCTCTCCCCATCCCATCGCCTCAGCAAATGACTTTTACGTTTCTTGTCCTGTTTCAACCAAATGAATCAGAAGGAGAGAGGTCTTCAGAATAATTACATTCCTACCAGATCTGTGAAGACTGGCAGCTTGGAAGAGGAAAGAGCTGGACAAAGGGCTCTGCTGATGGATAAACAAGCAGACCTAGGTCGTGACACTGCTTTGGCCCCAGCGTGCAATTATTTTTGTGGTCTTTGGAAGACTCCAAGGGGACTTGGGGGAATTTACCTATTACTTGTGTCTTTCATGAATCAAGTTCTGTGATTTCTCTGCTTTTTTTTTGCCCCCTGGTTTGTTTTTCTTTACCCTGTTTAAATGAACTGATAAGAGCTTTCTAAACTTGTGCAAATACACAAACAAACTGAAAACAGAGTCTAGTTGACCTTGGTTCACTGCCTCAGAATAAGCTTTTCGGGGTGTTTTTAAGAAAAGTATGTGAAATTCCAGGAAAAGTGATCTGTGATCTCGGAGTTTTAACCTGAACTCCTTGAACTCAGAAGCAGGGCTGCTATTTCTGTGCCAGAGAACGACACACACTATGCATACACCGCAATTGGCGTTACATTTACTCACTGCTTGTAGAAGCCTCAAATGGGATTGTGGCCTCTGAGCTTGATGTTTTACAAGTGCATGTGTGCAAGAGGCAGAAGGAGACACAAACCAGAAGCAAAGAACATTCAACAAAGTTTTCTGTGTAGATTAGACATGGCCAAGGACTTTTCACCAAGGAGACTGTCAACACAAAATGACAGTTGTCTGAAATGAAAACTACTTTTTGTACAAATGCATTTATTTCAGTTTTGTTATTTGCATGAGATAGGAAGAACTCCCGGGGTTGGTCTGCCCTGTGCAGAAACCTGTTGCTGTCTGAAGAAAAAAACCTCTCTGGAAGTTCACTGGGTACGACCTCCTGCCGGGATGTCCTGCTTATGGAAGGATCCATGTGAGCCTGGTCAAGGGAGCTTCTCCTTGGCAAAGCATGAGGTGAGCCGCCCACAGCCCTAAAATGGGCAGACTGGCACCTCCGCTCTGGGGCTTGGGCTCTAACTCAGACTGGGATCTCACAGTAAGAGGGAATTATCACTTTGCAAGGAGGAGGTGATGATGCATCTGGCACTCATATGGTTTTGTATTAACTCGGTAAAATCCTTAACACTGTAAAGTTTTTAACACTCTACCACAGAAGAGACTTTATCCCACCTTGGCTGTGAAAATTAGATATTTTGAAATTCCTACTTTGTTATATCTTGAGGCAATTGAAACAGAAAAATAATATTAATAGTTAATATGTATTTTTTACTCCTTATCACATATAGGCCCTGAAATATATCTCTTAAAAATTCATAATTCAGTATGGGGGTGGATTGGGTAATTTGCTGGGTAGCGTATAATCAAAGAATCATGGAGTTATTTGGGTTGAAAAAGACCTCTGAGAACATTGACTCCAGCTGTTAACACAGCACTTCCAAGTCCATTGCTAAACTGTATCCCTATGTGCTGCACCTACACATCTTTTAAATACTTCCAGGGATTGGTGGGATCAACACAATCTTCCAGTAAAGTGCTGCTGGATTTTGAAGCCTAAGTACCCTTTTCCTATTGTTCTTTTCTAGGAGTACTTACAGTATTTTTAAACTTAAAAACTTTCCTTTTTTTCCAAAAATGGAAATAAGCTATTTTTCTCTGACAGTTTCATAGATTGTAATTACTTCACTCATCACAGAATTTTATCTTTTGAACCACAAATTGTAAGGCAGATCATTGTGTTTGAACTGATGGACACCCAGACTTTCAGTGAACCAAGAGGGACAGTAAGATTAATGAGTTTCTGACCTCAAAATTTACGTCTGGATTGAAAAAGAAAGTCTAGGGCAAAATTTGGAGAAAGAGTTAGTGTGGAATAACCTGTTTAAAATAGAGGGAAGATTATTGAGAAAACTTCCTATTTCAATTCCTCTTTGTGCTAGCAGTTTTATTTCAAGGAGTGGCAGAATTATGTCTCACTCCTGCAATGTACAGCTGACATTGGCTGATTACTGCAAATTAAGACAATCTGCAGACTAATTTTAGATGTGTTGGAAGTGAACCAAGGAATCAGGAAGTTGTTGCTTTCAATTTTGTTGTGAGCCTATTCTTTCTTAGGGAGAATCACATGATATATATGCATTTGCTCATAGCAAAGTACATCAGACAGGGTATTTCATCATCTCTAGTCTCACGGGCCACATGCCAGTGAAAAATAATTACATTGGGTTTGATGGCATTTATGCCCAAGATGCTAGGCCCAGCACCTGTCTTTCTGAGCAAACAGGCAGGGAGGGATGGAAAGGCACAACTCATGGGACCTAAGCAACTGTGGCACGTAGGAGAAAAGAGGGAGCTCATCATGTCCTTGCAGTCAGGAACAGTTCTGCCAACAGCAACCAATTCCTGTTCTTTGGGCTCTGCACCCACCCTCTGCCTTTGCTCTCAGCAGGTTGTGTAAGCACAATCAAGCTCTTATTTTCATGTAGGTATAAGCTTTTGATATACTGACTTCTTAAGCTAAAGCTTTTGTGTAGGGTCCTTCTGAGCAAATTGGACAGTATTGTGTCAACGGCTGTGTCTGAGCTGGCTGTGAGTCATGAGAGAAGGGCAGTGATGTTGGGGCCTGATTCCTTTTTAAATGTCTGAACTAGGTCAGATGCACTGCCTCAGACATGCCTGCTCACTTCCTTTTACTGTAAAGAAAGCATGGGATATAAGTAAAACTACACAGATTGTAACTTGTGTACGATTTGGCACTAATAGGAATTCTACTTCAGAAACAGTGCTACCTTAAAACCAAATTTTAATTTTTCATATTACTATAATAGTGTCTTCCAGCTTGCTTGGAATTTACAGCAAGACAATGTTTAGATTGGAATTACCACTCAGAATTAAAAGGCACATTAAACATTTCCTGTGACCCTAGCCAATGCTGTATGAATTGAATCAGATCATGGATGTAATAAGATATTCAGTCTTAAATAACTGAAAACAAGAGAGCAGTGCCAACACTTAGAGCTACTGCAGAGGGAGAAATTACTGAGTTGAAGCAAAATGGTTTTGAAGTTTGACTCCTGGCCACAAATCAGCCAATAATTAGACTGTGGAGAAAAAATCTGACAGACCATAGATGGATGTAGATTCAGAAAATAAATAAAGGAAGAGGTCAGCCTTAATTTTACTGAAGTCTATAGTTGGTTCTAGATTTTATTCTAGATTGTCTGTAATTTGGTAATTCCTGTTATATTCCTGGAAGAGCACAAGGAAGAGCAGGACAGGTAGATTGCATGACACCATGCAGCTGTGTTTGCTTTGTGAAGCACAGCACTGTTTGTTGTACCAGTCTGTGGATGCTGTCATGTGTTGATAGGTATAACTTGTCACTCTATTTGCTTATATCTGATGGGAGATGTTGGAAATGGAAAAAAATCCTCTTTCCTAAAATATCTTTTATTCCAGTGAAACTTCACCAAAATAGCTTGCTATAGCATGGCTGTTTTCCTAACATAACATTAGTAACCAAAGGTTTAACTCAAATATTCCTACTTGAGTATACAAGTGTACTCAAGTGTAAATCATTGCAGCAGCTAATTCCCTTAGTAGGGAGAGCTACAGGAAGAATGATACTGTATGCAATTCAACACAAAGACAGTGATACTTACATAATTATTCTCTATAAATAATGTTTTTGTATACAATTGCACGTGTTCCAGATACACAGTGATGTGGCTTTTCTACCCAGAGCTGCAGGAGAAGGGGAAGATGAGAAATGGCACCTCACCAGCAGTTCTGGCCAGAGGCATTTTGCTGGGGGCGCTGCTGCAGGCTGAAATTTTCTGTGGCTCCTGGGAAAGCTCCCTTTGAAGCTGCTCAACACCGCTTTTTAGAAATTAACTCTACATCCTCTCTGGAAACATCTGTACTTGAATTAGGTGACTTGTTTTTAACCTCTTTTTCAGCCTCACAAAGGGAGTATCTCAGTTGCCTTTAACACAGGTACAGAAGAGGGGGCTGTCAAAGCCACATTTCTTCCTCTCACAAAAGCTAAGGAAAACCAGAATCCAGTCATCAACGAGATATTGTTATTTCCTCTAAAACATCCTCCTCACTTACTCATTTTTATTACCTAATGCTACTCCTAAATATACTGTGTATTATAATTTACCTCGGCATATTGTTTTTAAAATAAGAGATTGCATGATCTAGAACCCAGCTCAGACGTTCACAGAGCGATTCTGAAGTTTAAAGAAATCCTGTATCTGACTGAAAACTGAAAACTGAAAGGTAACAAAAAGAAAAAAGGCCAAGCATTATGACTGGTCTTTGGTTACCATTTTGGCCAGTAAGTTGAGAGTGACGTATTTAGAGCTGGCCACAGAGACAGCCTGAGTACATGAGAGCTATCTGCACATCTGGCACGCCAAGCTGTGCTAAAAGAGCATGAATGCTTTGGACCCAATCTCTAAAAAGTTAGGAAATGCCAGGAAAAAAAAAAGTACAGCCAACTTTAATTTTCCCCCTTTGTACAGACGTTATAATATGGGCTTTAGCTGTCACTTTTCCTCCAAAGAATTTCTGCCTTGACTTGCACAAAGAGGAAGAGTGCTGATTGTTCAAGAGCTGCTCCTCAATTTGTTTTATCCTGCTTTAGCCTACAGCCTTTGGCCTGGTTTACTGGCAATGGAATTAGAGGACAGTTGTCCAAAGCTCCCTCTGGAGTCAGTGGAGAGACATTAGTGCTTCCTCAGAGTTTTTCAGTTCAGCATAAGTTTTGAGTTACTTTCTGGAAACATTTATTTTTCACCTTTATGCAGCAGTGAGCCTAAGGTGAATATCATGCATTTTAAATCAGCATTTATTTAGCTGATTTAAAAAAAAATGCTGTTCCATAAACTGGTTTACAGAAAATGTTCTGTTCCTTTCTCCAAACAATGGTTAATTTCCCTATGTGATTTGCCATGATACATACTGATTCAGTATCTCAGTGTTTTCCAAATTATAACATTTTTTCAAGGTCCTCTAAAATGAGGGGATGACACAACTCCTGTTTGTCTGTTAAGAGGTGATATCCTGAATAACAACAAAGAAACCTTGTTAATTTTGGCTTCCGTATATTATGCATTATATATAAATTAAGAGGGAGCTCTCACTGCCTTTGGCTGTAGCTCTGTGTCAATACATGAAGTCCAGATCAAACCCCCATGATTCAGGGCAAGCTCAGAAAAATGCACTTTGTGAGCCACTGTGAGTGGTCTTAAGTAGACAATCTGCTCTGCATCATTCAAGATTCTGTCTCCTGGAAAGGGCAGAGTTTCCTTCTCCACAGCATCTTTCTGATGTCTGAACTGCATGGCTTTCTTCTCCTTCCCTTACCTCATTCATCAGTTGTCTTATAATTTCTGTTAGTTCTGGTCTTCCTGCTCCAGGTTTGCCTTCCTCTTAGCCCCCTTCACTTCTCCAGCCACCTCAGTCTGAGCTTTCATTCCCCTGAGCCACATCAGGAATCTTCCTCAGCTACCTCAGTACAGTGGAAAGGTCTCCCAGGAATAGCTCTTTGCAGGAATCTTCTTTAAAAAGTTGTCTTGGTATTAAGTAATCATCTTGGCTCTGGTTTGAAGCTACATCTGAAATACAGAATATCCAGCAGTGCATAGGTCAGCTCCAGCACTGAGCTGAGACTGGTTCAGATAAATTATCTTCCACTTGCAGTAGTTTTTCTTGTCACATTTTGGCTTTGCTTGTAGGTTTCTCATCCAAAGAAAAGCCTGACCTCATTAAAATATTGGCTCTATGGACTTTGTGTCGTGTTGTGACCACTATTACCAGAGGGGAAAAGACCGTGCCAGCCTTCAAAGTTCAGAGGCAGAATTAAACACCACTGTAAACTTTCCTACATTTCAGGTTTTCCATATTGACATCTTGAACCAAGTCTGAATGTTTTGAAAATTCGGAGACCAGAAAGTCTGGAGTCCACTTCTGGATTTTAATTTAACCTCCGTTTTCTTGGAATTAAACACACAGAATTCCATCTGATTAGGCTGAGTTTGGACACAGTGCCAACAGAATTTTAGCTAGGAATGATTTGGATAACTCATTCCAAGAGTGTAACACTGAAGTTAGAAGCTTAATTAAACAGAAATCAGGAGGTAGAGTTAATGTTTATAAATGTTACTATATATTAAAATAAAATCACAAAGAATAACTTTATATTAGCTGATTATATTTTTCAAGCTCACAAGCTGCATTTCAGGTCAGAAGATGAGAAAGAGCAGATGTAGGGGCAATGAGCTTGGGGAGCATTTCTGAAAACATTCCTCAGCCATTGCCCAAATTATCTAATTTTCTGGATATTTTGTGGCTGTTCCCCACAGGTCAAGCATCAGTTAATTTATGTCTGTGTCATTATGGCTATATTAGGATCTTGAAAGCTCTCAGCAACCCTACCCACGTCTCATGAGAGCTGCTGTTTCAAAGACAGATGGTTGATACTTTCCTTACAACACCTCAAGCAGGGTCTCAGCCGCCTTGGCCTCTCGAGGTGCCCTGTGTGCCCTGCAGCAGGGACCAGCTGACATGGTCAGCAGTGTGCAGCTCAAAACCACAGCCCTGTCAAGCCAGTTATTTGGCAGCCACAGAGGCAGATGCATCATACTCACGTACTTTCATTCAGCTCCTCCTACGCTGCTGGTAAAACTGTCCCTGGTGTTTCTAGTAGCTAACTCTGTGAACCTACGTGACCCGATGATATGACCCTGGTTAAAGGCTTCTGCCTTGGGCTTTGCTGAGTGAATGAATGCACGAGGCACATAAATCACACATAAACCTTCTGGTAAACAGGCATTTAAAGCTCTCCTTGTTTAGTACCATCTTGTCTAAATGTTCCATACTGGAACCACAGATTATAATACTATTATGTTTTCTTTCTCCCTTTGTTTTAGCTAATTTATGGATTGAACACACTCTCTGGGCAACATGGATGTGTAGGCAGGTTTTGAACTCAGAAATTTTGGCTTGTCTAGTCTCATGGAGACATGCTACAGACTTTCTACCAGAGTTATGAAATTTGTTGACTCAATCACACAAAAGAAACAGAATCAAACATAAAGTCATTTGAACCCGGATGGATGTCAGATGGAATTTAAACCTGAAAGAGGGCATCTGCTAAAGCCCTTGATTTGTCCTTTTTAAATGAAAGGACAGAAGAGTTTTTTAATGGAAAGTGGAGCTAAGAAGAACAGTCAGTTCTTGTCTTTAGTACAACAACACATGAAGGAAGACAGGATTGCAAAATTAGAGATGTGTGTGTAAAAACACAGCTCAGGTAGATGTTTCTTAGACATGGCAGTTGCAGATGGGAATTCCCAATTAATGGGATATCTTGGATAGCTAATCCTCTGGTTCCTGGTGATCAGGCTAGTTGGAGCTGTGCTCTGGCTCACCTGGTCTGGTCTTCCTCCTGTATGGGTCTATTAGCAGAGAGGATGAGCTGCATCTGCTGTATCTTCTTGTTGCAGGAATGTTGCGCAACATTGCCCTCATAAAAGGAGGGGAGAGACTCCACATATCCATTACATATCTGAGTGGTGACTGTTGTGTCACAAGGTTCAATAATGTCCAAAATATTTGTGAATACCAGAGTGCAATAAGGATAGCACGAAGGGTTGATTTTCAACATGCCAGCAAAACCAATTCTGTTTCCCACCTTTGCTCTCCCATCTGGAAATAGTTCCTCATCTGTCCTAAATTGTCTGCTGTGGAAAAGAAAAAAAAAGCTATCATTCCTCCTCTCATTTCTCCCTAGGCTTCCCCAGCAGCAAGCCACAGTCACATAGACCACTGCAATTCACAGTGCTTCTGTCAGCCTTGCTGTGGCCCTCCCAGTGACAGGAAAAGGGGGGCAGAAGCTGCCTAAGTCTTCCCTGAAAATTCCTGTTTCATGGGCCAGAAACATCCAAGGTCTAAGTCACATGAAAAATATGTGTAAAAACAGGATCAAGACACTTACTGAGTATTTTTAGAATCACTGAGGGTTGGAAAAGAGGAGAACACGTTTCACTGAAACGTGTCCTTGTAATTCATAAAAATACTGTGGATATGAAATGCCTTCTACACTGTAAACCGGGCTGAGCTGCTTTTTGTGCTCCACTTCACTTTTTTGGGCGTGTGCTTTATTCCTCTTCTAGATGGCGCCAGTGTCTCATTACTGAGATGGCTCCTTGCTCTCCATGCATCTTATTTTTACGTTTTTATTTTAATGACTGCTTATGTAAAGGACTGAAATAGGTATTTGCCAAGACCCAGGTTTGCATACTGTTCTGCTAACTTTTGCCAGTGGCTATTATTTTTCACACAGGCTTGACTTTATGGTACAGAATATTTTCTACAGGTGTTGATGTTTTCCGTATTTCTTTTACACCTGTTTTATGCCTTATTATTGTTAAATGGAACATGCCAGTTAACATGAAATATGAAAGAAGATTAATGATATGAGTCCAATTTTTGAATGCTCCTGGGCCCTCAGGAGAGCAGCCCCATAGGAACAGACATTCTCTAAGAGCAGAATGGAGCCTGTTTGTGCTGAGGCATCACAGTTCATGTGTAAGGAAGAAACCAGGGGGTTTGTGGTGTCCTTTCATATGGAGCAGGTGAAGTTCAGTTTGTATTCTCTGTGTCACTGTACTTTTAAATGCTTTACCACCTAATGTAAATTGGTTCTTCCTGCAAGGATGCATGTCTCTGGTTACAAAGAAATGTGATTTTCCACACTCGTTTCAAGAAAAGCTGATGCCTTTTACTTTCAGATGAATCATACAAAGACCCAAGGAAAGAAGCTGGTAGGTATAAAGAGCTATTCCTTAAAGTAATGTTTTTTGTTACAAGAGTGATGTTGCCTTCTGGACCAACTGGTTTCTTTATTGTCTACCCACCCTGCCTAACAGATTTTTTGTTATATTGGTCTGCTAGTCAAAATCCATACCTGTCACGAGATTTTCTACAGCGTGTGCCATCCAAAACCCCAAGTGCCCTCAGTAGAACTGGGATTTTCTGTCTTTTCTAGTCGGAATGTTGAAAGGAGAAGGAGGATTTTGTGGCATACATGAAGGTTAATAACAGTTTTTATCATTTTGATTTCCTTCAGGATTTCATTCCCCACTGGAAATCTTGAACTGGAAACATCTGTCTGTGACTCACTGCTTTGACGCTGAGATTTGTTTCAGCAGCCAGCAACTGCCTGGGTGGCACAAGGAAGAGGTAGCCTTGCTGTAGGTGGTGTCTGTGCCTGGACCTGATGCTTTTCTGCCCAGTTTCTAGGATGGGTGTTGCTCTGCGCCTTCAAAACCTCAATATCACTGCCTTGGTAGTGCTGAGAGCCTGCTATTTGCAGCCCTGCAACCTGCATTTTATTCCCATCTCTACAGCCTCTCACCACAGCTGTTGTGGTAGCAGATTTCAGAGCTTCTGAAGTGCTGCCTTGTCCTTGTTTGGCTCATCCTGTTGTTGTTTTTCATGTTCCTTTCATGGTTTTCTACTTGCAAACCCAGATATGGTTATAGTGTATTTTCACAGGAGACAGTTACCACTAGCATGAGTCTGTCACCTTATTTTTCCTTTTTCCTTATCTCTCATTTTGTAGTTTGAATCAGAGAAAACAGAAACATAGTTTTTAGTAAAGTAGATAGAAATAATTTAAATACTCAATGAATATTGTCCAATAATTTACATGCAATGCTTGCACCTCAGGGGCAACCAAAGGAGGATTCTCATCTGGGTCCCCATCACTGCTCTCCCTGGTCTGACTGTTCACTCAGACAGTTTTCCCTTTCTCCCTTCTCTCCTGTGTTTTTTTTTTTTTTTTTGCTTCTTCCAAAAGCAAACTTTCAGCATTAGAGTGGATGTCATCTATCAGCTGCAGAAACTGCAATCAGAACTGCATGTGCACCTCTCCGAACATTCTTTGTGCGTCATAAGCACAAAGATGGCAGTCTCCTCTGCCATCCTGCAGTGACACTGTGGTGTTCCTAAAAATAGCTCACATGCTTCAGCCATATGAAAGAGCAAGACTCCCTGGTCTCTCGACATACATGGAAGAGAGAGAGACAATGCAAGTCTATATAAAAGCAAGTTTTGAGTTCAGACTGAAAAAGGCTTAATTGAGGAATTTTAATCCTAAAGCCACTTCAGTAAAAAAAAAAGCACTGTTTTTAATCCAGATGATTGCAAAGTGTCATATGAACCACTCCACACGTAAGAACTTGCTTTCTTCCTTTAACAGGAACCGGCAGGGACTTTTGCTAACTCTGTAGATATAAATGGAGATCAAAGAATGCTCACACCCACAGATCACACCTAATTCAGCAGATTACTGGAAAAGTTAAAAACCCCTTAATCAAATAGCAAATGGTAAAATTTTATGACAAATAGGCATCCGTTGAGAGACTGCAAGAACCAGCATGTCTGAAACTCTGCTCTCCCTATTCACATCAATTCTCCCTATTCAGAAGAATTCACTTAGCAAGCAGATTGACACCTCTTTGAGAAGTAGTTCCAAGTCAATTTTTAGGTATTCTTAGTATTTCTATAACACAATTGTTCCTTTTTCCAAATACACGAGTGAGAAGTCTGACCTTTTCAAAGATGAACTGAAGCTTCACTGTGAACAGTTCTGGCTAATAGAGGCTTTGCCATCCCATGTCTTGAATCACATCAAGTCTCTTAGGAGAAGCTAATAAAGTCAGCTACAAGAAGGGGCAAGAGGCTTGTGGCTAACAAAATATCCAACTTTTTGTGAGATATTTAAACTTGTGGGCACTGTGGCTGCATGTTCTGGCATTCTGCCTATATTTACACTGGTACCACCCTGTCAGCCATACCCCAGACCAAATCCTGCATCATTCCAGCAGTGCTGTCCAAGTGCTGTCACACACCAGAATAGCTTAGCTCCTCTTCTCTGCTATCAAGGACAGACTTTCCCAGTAGGACACAGCTGGCACATTTGGCCTTGCTCAGACCTTGCACCACCTCTCAATGGTATCTCCTACCTCAGTGCCGCCTCACTGCCAAGGGACTCAAATTTACCTCACAACAGGTATGTGCCTGAAGAGATTTTATGCTTGAGTAGCTGCTGTTTGCAGCCACAGCCTGTCCTGGCTTGAACATGTGTCATCACCCTCCCAACATTTTGAGAGAGACAGCACAGATAGACAGGCCTTTAGGGCACAGAGCATTGCAGCACATGGCAAGATTCAAATAACAGATGGAGATAGAAAACCCAAACAACACAACTGAAACCCTGATTTTGCCTTGGTGATTTCCCCTGGAATGTGGGTTGAGGGTACGTGTCTGACTTCTCCTACAAGTTCCACTTGGGCACAAGTGGAACTTGTAGGAGAAGTTCCACAGGGAAGCATGCATCTTTCTTTGGGGAGCCTCACTGTGCCATGGACTAGGGATACAGTAAGATCTGTGGGGCTGTGGCCATCAAAAGTTCTCTTGATGCTGCCTGTCTGCTGCTTAAGTGGCCTGAGCAGGCTCCCCTTGAGCACTCAGTGTATCAGGCTGCAGACCCAGGCTTGTGTGGCTTCTGCAGGGCTTGCTCAGGAGGCTGCCCATGAGAGCCCTGCAGTGTCTATGGGTGAGGAAGAAAAACAAATGTGTGAAGCCTGGCAGGGGAAGTGGAAATGAAATCTGTATTGCTTCACTGTGTGTGCCTTGCATCCTGACTTGTTGCATTAAAGCCCTCAAATCTCACACCACTCCTTCATCACACCCAAGTATGAATCCCCGAGGATGGTTGTTCCCCTTCTCCCACGGCCCAGGCATGTGGTCTGCCACGTCCATGGGTGTTCCTGAGTTGTGCTGCTTTTTTCTGAGGTTTGTAAGCTCCTTCTGTGGGAAGGCCTTCAGGCCTTTACCCCATGCCAGAAGAAGCCCTCAGTGTGCTGGTGCTTTGTCTGTTTGTCTGTGTTATCTCATGGCCACCTGATCTTGTTCTCCCTTGTTCTGTGACAGGAGGAAGCCACCTTGGTGAAAGCAAGGTTTTCATATGCCCAGGAACAATAGGAGCTAATAGGAATGAAGTAAATCCTTCCCAGCACTTCCAAAAAAGTTAAGGCTTAGAATTTCACACAGGAACTATCTACAATGTTGTTAGTAGATGCTGGCCAAGAGGCGCATTTGGCTTCTAGGTATAGCATGGACTGCTTGGACTAAATTTGCTGTCAAACATTAACATCATGAAGTTCTTCAGAAAGTGCATGTTGGTAGCAATCCATTCCTAAAACCAAGAAAGAAGAAAATGACAAGTTACAAGGTGAGGAAGGTTTGTATCCTTCAAGATAACATCTTTTCTGGGATATAAACAAGACGTGTAATAACTTCTAGGATATAATGCACTTATTAACCTGGTCAGGAAAATGAGAGTTCCAAGATTGGCGGAGTAACCTAAAATCATTCTAGTAATTTTGTTAACTTTTGTCAGAATTAACTACATGTATAAATTACTTTCCTTTTAATTTCTGATTCCTGTAGAGGGTGTTGAAGTACTTCTTAATGCAGTGTCTGCCTATGCTTGTTTTGGTGGTTCATAAAACTGCAGATACACTAAAATATGTCTTCTGAAATCACAACTCTGCTTTCAGTTCTTTTCTCAGGCTTGTTTTTCAGGTTTTTTTTTTTCCTCTGTCTACTTGAGGATATTATTGAACTGGAGACCTGAAATGCAAGGAGCACTGTATTGAGGAGGTGACCATGCACATTTTGGCGTTTTAAAATGTAACTTCCGTTGTCTAGTTCTTTTGGAGCACTCCAGCTCTTCTGGGGTATTCAGTTCAGGGGCTGCAGCATCCCTAGGATCCTTGAAGACTCTGTCCCTTCTGACAGTCAGGGATTTGTCACCTCTCAGATCATCCTTGGCGTATCATCTCTCACCCACAATAAACCCAGCCAGGCCCATCACTCTTCATTAGCGCCTGGCAAGGGAAGAGATCAAGCACAAAGTGAACTTGGTGCACTTTATGACGTTGTCCTCAAGCCTTGGCTCGGGAGCTGATGTGCTGGGCACAGTACAACCATTACTTGCAGTAGAACAGTACCGGAGGGACTATTTTTGGTGCCATATAATTTACCTATAGTTAGTAACCAGAAACACATGCAATTGAAAAGAAAATACTGCATTTGAGAATCACTGTCGCAGTACCTTAAGTAACATTTCTGTATTTTGCAATCTTCATCTTCCTGGACACTTTGGGTAGGAAGTACAGTTCTGTATTTTGCAATCTTCATCTTCCTGGACACTTTGGGTAGGCAGTACAGTTACCAATATACCAGAGTGTGGGAAGGAAGAGCTCTAAGTGAAATCTCTTATAGATATTTCCCTAAATAGATATAATTTAGCTGTTCCTTGGTATTTTCTAGACTTATTTTCTGTACCTTTATGAAGATGGTTGCTTAGTAGAAGTTCCTTCCACAGGTACGCTGGAAAGGCAAGATGTACAAAGTGCCTCGAACACTGTTTTCTTCTGGCATACAATCATAATAAAACAACAGCCCAAACTTATTTCAAAATTAATAACCTTGCCTTTTATTCACTGTCATGATTTTCTCGCTGATGAAGCCATGATTTTATTGTGTATCAGAAATTAATGTATATTTATTCACTTCAAAGAACCTTTCTTACTGCATAGATAAGTAATTTTGCTGCAAAAAAAGACCCTTTCCTATTCGTCCATGCATGCACTAGACATCTGTAGTTTTAGCTTGCTGACTGCTTAGGTCAAAGTCCTTAAGCCATTTTCTGAAAGCTTTTTGTTGCTTTTGATAATAAGTTGCCAAGAACAACCAGTCTTAAAATAAAAATATATCCAAGTGAATTTCAGTAGACAAAGATTTGGTTTAGCATAGGTAGTCCAGCTCTTCAGTCAGATACGCTCTGAAATAATTCAGGCTGTTCCTTCAGCTTATTCTGGGAGTTTTTCAAATAGTTTATATAAGAAAGCCATCTGCATCTAGTAAACTTTGTGCACATACCCTGCGTAGTGAAATATCACTGCATCACCTGTCAGAGGTACAGTCACAAAGACGAGACACCAAAGCATCAGTTCAAGACTTGCTTTGGAGTCAGAGAAGGTTATACTAATAGAATACCTGCTCTTTCAGACAGAAGAGACACAGTTGGGTGGGTTGTAAGACTAGTCATCATTTTCCTTTGTGCACATTTTGCTCGTACTTCTGCATGGCTTTGCTCACCCCAGCTACATGGATTACCTTAGTTCAGGCAAATAATTCTTTAAACAGACTTCAAGCAGCACCCTATGCCCATAGACAAGTCTTTATGCATCACCAGAAACAAGTAAAACAGGCACCCTTTAAATTAACTGGAATATTGTATCTCAGTATTCTAATAATGTTTTCTCTGCTGCAGTGGAATCAAAAACTTTCATAGCCCTAGATGTTCTCTGCATGTTTGCTGCACTGAGGGAAAGGGGAATTAGGGGCTCACTGGCTAATTCATTCATCATCATGAATATGAGGTAAAATTTAGTAATGTCTCCTAAAAAAGCAACTCCTCTGGCAAAGTCTCTCTTCTCCTAGACATCTCTGCGTAGGTTTTTCTCTCTTTTGCCTTTAATGGGAAATGTTTCAAGTCCTGTAACTGCTGAATCAGTATGCATGCCTGCCAAGTGGCAGTGGTTTTGTAAAATCTCCTTGTAATCTACTCCACGGACAAGATATTTATATTAAAAGTATGAGTGCTCGGTTCATTGCAATTAGTGTTGGTGCCTTTGCATGGTAGGCAATTGTTAGTATATTTTTCAATGTCTTTTCCCTGCTTTGGGAGCCACTCTCAATTGTTTTTGCAGCCAAAGATCCTCAATTCAGATCTCTCTGTTTTCTTATAAACTCATTTTATATTTACTCAGAAATCTGCTGTTTCCCAACCAGATTGTGCCTCTACTCTTGTCCTGAACCTCTGAATTAGCAGAGAAGATGAGTCTGCTCTGATAGCTTTTAGTCATTCCTATTTTTCAGCTCACTTCCCAGACCTATCACAATTTCCATGGCTCTGGCTAGACTAATAAGTGTACTGAACCATCCTCTAACGCTGAGTTTTGCAATGTGCATGAGTAGCCTACACACACATTGCAAAGCTGTGACTGCTTCAGTCTTTATGACCCTCTGTTTTCCAAATGACCCATCGTAATGACCCCAGTAACTTCCAAAACATACATGGAAATCGGAAGACCCCAGGCTGGCATTCCCAGGACCAGATTCTTTTAACCATTTAGCACTGTAGATTATCTGGGAATATTTCTGACATCTGAGAACATCTCTGGGCACGTATCATTTCATTCTTCTAATTGTAGCCTGCATGTCTTAAAATAGCTCTCCCATAGACTCGCGGTCTTCCTAGGAATATCCATTTGTGAGATTTCCCTGTGGGGGGTTTCCAGAAATAACACATAAGGTTAGCATTTTTTCTACTGCAAATGCTACTAGTGTTTACTGTTCATCTCAAATCTTAGATACACAGAGTCATTGGTAACTGCTGCCAGATCCTCCTCACCTCTATTTTAGGAGATCCCAGGGACAGCTTTCAGTGGACACAGTACACTGGTGACCCTGTTGACAGTCTTCTCCTGACTCAGAAGCAGAGGATATTTCTTATCTCACTGTGTTTCCCTGGTGCACCCTGTCCTGTCTATCTGTTGCAGACTTTCTTTGATATCCTTCCTACAACTGGATGAAATCTGTTAACAAAACTATTCTTTCCTTTGTTTCTTGATTTAAGAAGTCACCCTCAACCAATTGCATTCTTTGGGTCTTGTCCTCCTTGGGGAATTTTAGCCATGCAGTAATTGGATGCTTAAACCCAAGACAACCTTCAAAGGACCTGACTCGTGCTCCTAATGAATAAACCTGGGCACCAAAGGCCTCATTCTCTCTCAGCACTATTTTGAATGACAGTATTCGAGGTTCCATCAATTCCAGCTTTACCAGTCCAGTTCCTGGGAGAGAAACAAGCATTTGCATTATCAATATTCTTTCATAGCTGTGTTAGCAACAATCCACCTCATTCTGTTGCTGTCCACATTTTATTAATACTTTTCCAAGTATAAGCAGGCATCATTACTATGAACAAACCGTAATTCCCACAAGACAATTCTTTGTCTCCGTCCAACTCTGTCAGTTCAGGTCTTAGTGTTGATCTGTGTGGTTTGCTCTTCGGCCTGTCTTTATCTACTG